>JANHFO010002467.1:169206-180091 GCA_032468095.1 Pareas carinatus | reverse complement strand
GAGCTGAAGAAGCCTCTTGGATGAGAAGAGAAACGTCTTCAAAGAAAAACAAGTTCCGTTGCCTCTTGAAAAAGCCCCTTTGGGACAATCATGACCTGGATGTCTGAGAATCTCTATAGACATTTAGCTTCTAGTTTAATGCCGCATGAAATTTCTCTCAGAATCTGCATTTGCAATATGTACCCCTTGGAATAAAGGGCTAAGATGGGCATTGGACATGCGCTGAGAGCTTTCTAAAAGAGTCCTTGAGAAAATAATTCCCAGACCTACTGGTGGAGCTGTGACCATATTTGTGAAAACGTGTCATCTGCTAATGCAGCATCAGCTCTGCAGGTTACTGGAGCTGCGGTTCTCCCTGGGGTTACAGAGCCCAACACTTTTAATGTAATGAGTCTCTTGCCTCCTCACACTTATAGCAGAGCTTGTTTTTATTGTTCTTTTTGGGCTGCCAGGTTTTAGCCTGTGTATTCATACTTCATAGAATAAATGGTTGCTTTGGTGTGTTGTTTTTTTTTAAAAGGAGAATAAAACGAGAATGCAAAGTTGAATTTAAAAGTTGAGCTCTTGTGTAATTGTTAAACGGATGGATGTGATTTGTTTCTGATTTCTGTTGCCTTATCTGAGAGGGCAGGAAAAGTTTGTGTAATCAGAATTTATTTTGCCAAGTGTGTCTGGACACGCAAGGAATTTGTCTAATATGCATGCGTCTATATTTAGAAAAGAAACAGGTTCACTTTTCATATAAATAGAAGATTGAGTTTTGCCTTGGTTGAATCAAAGCCTTAATAATGTGGTTTCATTGATCAAATCTGGATCTTCTCTCCCTTTCATCCTTTAAATTAGAATACGCATATATATATTCTGAGATGCCAGGTTGTATGTAACCCCCCTTCTGTAAAAGCCTTGGGTCCCTGATTTGTTGTGTCCAAATTGCTTTTTTATAAAGGCAAAAGGAAAAACTAACAAATGCATAGTGTGATAAGCAAATTTAATTTAATCTTAATCCTAGAATTATATTAAAGAAAGCCCTTTTGGGGGGAGAGGTACATGACATGCTATTAAAAAAAAACAAATGCAACACCAAAAAAAATTGCCTAATCTTGCTTGCCCTTCCATTCCTGATGATGGCACACTTTCTTATCTCTTATGCTCCTGAAAGTGCTCATCTGTCTTTTAAAAAAAGCTTGGAGCTATGAGCAGTTTGCTGAAGAAATGTACAAGCCATTCCCATTGTCTTGAAGCACAGCTTGGCTTCCAATTAAATAATTGTCCACCCAGCTTTCATCCCCAGATGCTTCATCCGTGATTGCAAAGATCCTGCTTTAAATATGCACATTGTTATTATGCTGTTTACCAGTGAAGTTAAAAGACGACCTTGTTTGCAAGAAGCATGGTAGATGTGGTACCTTAAATAAGTTCCTCTGTATTTTGTTTTCAGCCTAAGATGGCTGCACTCACGTTGTGCTATTTTAACTTTTGTTGTTAGAGAGACTAGCATTTCCAGAATTCTTCAGTTGCGTAGGTTGGTATTGTGAGAAATGCATTCCTGATTCATTTAGGGAGACTTGGTTACTACCAGGAGCCCTTGACTTGTGACCACAATTGAGCCCAAAATTTCTGTTGCTAAGTAAAACAACTGTTAAGTGAATTTTGCCCCAATTTATGAACTTTCTTGCTACAATTGTTAAGTGAATCATTGCAGATATTAAATTAGTAACATGGTTGTTAAGTGAATCTGGCTCCCCCCATTGACTTTAATGGGAGACAGTCGCAAAAGGTGATCACATGACCCTCGGACACTGCAACTGTCTTAAATACCAGTCAGTTGCCAAGCATTCAAATTGTTATGTTCTGTTTGGTTGTGTTTTCCGCATGTTAATTGTGTTGACTGCAGCTGGGCAGAGTGAACAGTTGCCACAATTGCTGCCTGCGTTCACTGCAGCCCGGCTGAGTCAACGAAAGGCGACAGCTGGGATTGGCCGCAGAAGCTAGCAGCAAGACCAATCAGGAAGCAGCGGACCCAGCATCGATTGGTCGCTTCACGCCTTGCCGGGACTTTCAAACCTCTCTCTCGCGCGTATAAATACAAGGCACCACGCTTGTGCATGTGTCTTTGGTTACGAGTTCTGAATAAAGGAAAGTTAGCGTTACTGCGTACTGTGCATCATTGTTACCCACGCAACAGTGGCGACGAGGATGTACCCACACAACACAAATTTTGATCACATGACCATGGGGGTGCTGCAGAGGTGGCCAGTGTGAAAAATGGTTATAAGTCACTTTTTTCAGTGCCATTGTGATTTTAAATGGCCACTAAATGAATTGCTGAGGATTGCCTGTAATTGGCTGGCGGCTACAGTTTGAGCAGTAACAGACAGCTTATTTGAAATACCATCGTCTTTTATGGTGCCATCACAGTTTGAAGAAGTCTCAATTTTTTAAGCTCAAGGTGAGACGTTTCTTAATACATTATTGCTTGAGGGCTTTTTAAGCGAGGAGTTATTAATGCCTTTATTTTCTAAAACAATTCAAGAGCTTCAACTTGAATTCTTCAATTGGGTGTCCTCCCTAATTGATAAGGGGGCAAATAAATTTAATAAATAAATAAAATGACGGATAATCCTTGGTTGCACACGAACATGTTAAAAATACAATTTTAATAAGATACTGGATGAAAATAGGCCGAACTAAGCTAAAGAGAAGTTAAGAACTAAGAAGAAGACTCTAGACGTTTGAACTGTGATTTGAATTTGTCATTTTCAGTTCTACATCCAGAAAATATTTTCTTGGTTCTTACTGTAGAAAATTGTTTTTTGACTTTTCTGATAAACTGGAAACAAATTGCTTTGTTTTGCCAGAAGCTTCAGTTCTTCTTCTGGTATGGGCCATTGGATTTAGCATATCTTGTAACACAGAGCAAAGAATCAATAAAGCCATTAGTCAGCTCCCTGTCTAGCTAGAATCACTGATGAATCTGTTTCCCTCTGGGTTTATTTAGTGATGTATGTCAGAGGAAAGACACAGCATAAATAAGGTCTGACCCTTTCAAACAGCTGTAAAGTTGAATGTACCATAATCCTGGCTTTTCCATCGTATTTTCCATATTTAAAATTTTTTAAAGGGATATCATCCCTGCCTCTCCCTGCCTGGTTCTAGCATCAACTTTCCTCAGAAGTGTGATTTTAAAGTTTTGTTTAAAGCTACTAAAGCAAATATAAGAGAGTTGTCAACATTTAGAGGGAGAATATTTGTAGCTCAGGGTTGAAGTAAAGAGTCGTTGGTCCTCTCTGAGCGTGGTTGATTTCTTGCAGGTATTTTATTACCAAACTAAGTAACATCAGTGCATTGATGATGTTGCCTAGTTTGGTAATGAAATGTCTGTAAGAAAATAGCCAAGCTCACAGAGGACCAATGACCTCTTATCAACATTTGTATTTATGTATTTATTTGTACATTCATTCATTCTATGCAGTAATTCGGTTTGCACGGCTGCTGAAATTGTGACTTACCAAACAGATTTCTTTCTGATTAATTTTTCCTAGTTCTCACAAAGGTGAAGGGCAGATGGAGGGAAATATATTCAGACTTGCAAGATTATGTTACTACAACCTTATACAGGTAGTCCTTGACAATTTGAAAAACCAACAAACTTAACCATTCATTTAGTAACCATTCAAAGTTACAACGGCCTGGAAGAAGTGACTTATGACCATTTTTCACACTTAACAACTGTTACAGCATCTTCATGGGACGTGAGAGGTCAACATTTAGATGCTTGGCAGCTTGTATGTGTTTATGATGGATGCACTGCCCTGAGGTTATGTGATCAACTTTTGCAGACTTCTGACAAAGTCTATCAGGAAGACGGATTCACGTAACAATTGTGTTACTGACTTAATAGCTGCAACGATTCAGTTAACTGGAAAGGAAGGTTGTAAAATGGGGCAAAACTCATCTAACTTTCTTGCTTAGCAATCAACATTTTGGGCTCAATCGTAATTCGACTATCTGTAATAAAAGTAATATTAGCCCAGCTGACTTGGTTTCTTAGTCCAGTCTACTTTGAAAGGCTGTTCAGTATTTAGCCACGTTGTATAAATGTTTGTACATAATATGTAGAGGTTTTTTTGGCAGCAATATGGAAAATATTTCCATTTGTCCCTTTCCGGGATATGTTTTCAAAATCTAGTCTCATCTGTGAAGTTAATGTCCAAATCCTTTTTTCAAAAAAAATGAAATCACAGCATCAAACCTCAGTAGAAAATGTGTGAAAATCAGTGATGTTCTTTCCTGCTTGCTTTCATCATAAAGCAAATAAAAGAATTTTTATAAGATGGGCTTAACGCTCCCCCAAACCCAGTGCAAAACACCAGTTTTTCCTAGGACCTTCCCAGAAATTTCTCTCCTGTCCACTAGCGAAAAGTTGTCCTCTCCTTATTTATTATAGTCCTCCCCTCAGATGTGGGCTCTTCTGTGGTCAGAAAGTTTCCATTCGTGGCTTAAAGAAATTACAGTTCCCTGGGTTTCTCTTAGGGAACTGTGCTTAGTTAAAATTGAAATCAGATGGTTTTGTTCTCTTCTGGCCTGTGGGAGTAGGAGGATGCAAGGAGTTCATTCACATAGCAGGAAACCCTGGTTTCCTGTTATGGCTGAACTGGGCCAGAGTGTCTCAGCTTTTTTTGTTTCCAGTACCCAAAATAGAAAAAAAACTAAGGCTTAGAACTATTTATTGCCTTGTTCAAGAGCCATGATGAAGATGCCTTGGACTTTATTGGCTTGGACGTTTAATAATAGCATGCCAACTTTGTTGATATACAAATATTTTGTTCTTACGGTTAAATCCCAAAAGAGATAAAGTAATTTGTGCCAAGGTGGGAAAATTGTACGTATGTGCCTGTCCTTTCCTCCTTTCAAAATGTCTTCCTTGTGGGAATATTGTTAAAGAGCACAGTCCCCGAGAATCTCTGTTTAGAAGCATGTTCCTCTGAGTCATTGGGACTTACAACTTTTCATTTAGTGATTGTTTGAGGTTACAATGGGGCTGAAAAAGTGACTTATGACTGTTTTCACACGACTGTTGTAGCATCACTGGTCATGTGATCAAAATTTGAATGTTCGGCAACTGGCATGCATTTATGGCAGTTGCAGTGTCCCAGGGTCATGTGATCAGCTCCGGTGACCACCTGACAAGCAAAATCAATGGGAAAGTTAATATTCATTTAAGATCCGTGTTACTAATTTAACATCTGCAATAACAACTGTGGCAAGAAAGGTCATAAAATGGAGCAAACCCACTTAATAAATGTCTTGCTTAGCAATTTTGAGTTCAGTTGTGGTCGTAAATCGAAGGTTACCTGTATTAGGATTGCATGCACTGAGCTTGCTGAATTGCCCTGGGCAGGGAGACTTGCATGCAACAGCCTTGGTTTAGCTACTTCTTGTCAAACTTTGGCTGGCAACAACTGCAGTCCTGAACAGATTTCTGTATAAATACAGTAGTACCTCAGTACTCATTGTTAATTGGTTCCAGGAGATGTGACGAGTACCCAAAACGATGATTACTAACCAATTTTTTCTTATAAGGAATAATGTAGTGAGTCACAAGGCAGATGGCACTCACAAGTTTCAGCTTGTGCACCGAGTACCAAACAAGCAATGAGTAGCGGGATAAAAGTTTTACGTCAAAATGTGTTGAGTATCAAATTTGATGGGTTTCAAAACAGTTGAGTATCAAGGTATTGCATTAGTGTAAAAAGTTGAGAATTGTAAGATATTTTTTCCCCAGCTAGAAAAATCAGTGTTGGAGCTTTTGCTGTTGTTAGCAGTAGATTTGCTGCATAATTACATTATTTCAAAACAAATAATTGGACTGTTACCATTACAATGCTAATGAGCAGTACTAGTAAAAACACTGCTAATGGGACTGAGTTGCTTTTGGCAGGCCTGTTTCAAAAAGAAAAATTGAAATAAAAAGATGCGGGCTACATGAACTCCCCTTTGTGTAATTGTGCAACCATGGTTGCATGGTATATAGGCCTGTGAAAGGAGTATTACGTACGCACCAAGAGAGGATGTTGTGAAACGAAAGGAAGCCAACCAAACCTGCAAATATTTTAAAAAGGAAAACCCTAAAAACTGCTGCCTAGAAAGAAGCAGAGATTTGAACTCATGCCCAAGCAGACTTGGAAAAATCCTAAAGGGTTGTAAGTAATTTTTACATCATTTCAGTGTTTCATATGAAGGCACATTGATCCAAATACATTTTTCGCGATTTAGATCAGATAAAATACTCGGAGCTTTGTAGAAAATGAGATAGATGTGTTTGGTGCTTCTCATTTTTTGGAAATTGGACAGAGAAAATGAAAGATAATCTGTGAATGTTTTTCAGGCGTAATGGCAAGAAATGAAATGGAAATCAAATGCCCATGTAGTTACAAAGTCTCTCTAATTTGTTGTTTAGTAGTATCATTCTTTCAAGAATGTTTTGCATGTGGAAAGCAAAATATTCTCGGTCACAAGGAAGTATTAATTCCTTGCCAAGTAGGAAGAGCTAGGCTCTTGTAGGCTAAGTTTTCAATTTTAAGTAGGTTTCATGATGTACTAAATATTTAGGTATTAATATTCCCCATGGCTGAATTGGCAATTTAAAATGATTTATCTGCTGTCCTAATAACAGCACGTTGAAATGACTTGTCTGTATCGTGGTTTGGGAGACAAGGCATTTGGGAAGAGAAAAAAAAATGATCATAACCCAAAATACGGCTCTGAGCTGGAGTTGGAAGACAAAAAGAAAGAAAGAAAAAAAGAGGGAAATAATTACCTTCTAAATGTTTGTCGCTATGCCCATTAAAAAAAAAAGCACACACATTAAAATGACAGCCTTAATCCTGCATTGCAATACGTGGGCAGCATGGCTGCTGAAAACTGCTCGCCTTGGTGGCTGTTGGCATTGTTCTTTTCTTCTGAATAGCCCAGTGTGAGCCTATAGTCTCCTTGGTATTCCTTGTCAGAGAATATTACATCTCTGCACAATAATGAGCTGCTCTACTGTAGAAAAGGTGACATGGCATATTCGTCATGTACGCGCCAAATGCAATGGACATTATTTTGTATGCTGACGACGATTCAACATTTATCAGTTCAGGTAATTCAGAGACAAGATTCTGCAATTGTTGGTTAATAGCATAGGAAACAGGGATTTCTACTTAAAACAGGAACAATAGCAATAGCATTTAGACTTATATAATGCTCCATAGTGCTTTACCGCACTCTCTGGGTGGCTTACAATGTAAGCATTATTTGCATATTGCCACTCAATAATCTGGGTCCTCATTTTACCGATCTCATAAGGACAGAAGCTTTGAGCCATATCAGGATTGAACTTTTGGCTATGACAGGGTTTGCCTCTTAATTACTGTGCCACCAGGGCTCCAAGGAATTTATTAATAATCAAGGTATTGAATTGGGACCAAAAAGCCAGATTAAATTTACTCCAAGACATGAAGACTCACCAAGTGACTCTGGAGTAATTGTCCTCTCAGCTTAGCCACACTATGGTGGTTGGGGAAATTTGAGAAACAAGTATAAGTAGTCGTTGACTTACAACCGCAACTGGGACCAGAACAACCAGCAAGGTTGTTGTTAATGAGTTGTTCCTGATTTTATGACCCTTTTTGCATGGATGTTAAGTGAATCATGTGGTAATTAAACAAATTTGACTTCGCCCATTGATTGCTTGTGGGAAACTAACTGGGAAGTCATGTAGCAAACTAAGGAACAAGTCACATTATCTCTTAGTGCAGAGGTTTTCAATCTGGGGTCCATGGACCCCTTGGGATCCGCATCTAGTTGCCAGGGGGTCCGTAGACAGGTCAAGAAACATTTGGAAAAAGTAATATAAATGAATTGTTGATTAGTAGTTAGTTGAATTTGTGGGATTGTGGTCTGCCATGTAGCAACGACATGTTTTGGGGTCCGCGGTTTGAAAAAGGTTGAAAACCTCTGCTTTAGTGTAATAGCTAAGAAGGCTATGAGTTTTATTACAAGGTCACTGGTTTTTCATCAACACATAAAATAACAAGGAACTAACCTAAAAATCTCTATCGGGAGTCCTGGCAGAATAGGTTTTGTGTTCATATGGCAAGTTCTCTAATATGTGCCTTTCATCCCATAATCTATGGAAGACAGTTGGTTCCTTTTTAGTGAGAAAAATGTGGATTATATTTTGTGAAACAGATTATAAGAATTTGGGTTGTAGATTCGTTGTTGAGTATATATTTTTTTGATGTTGGCAGACTAGAAAACTCAAGACTTGCTCTCTAATTTCAAGAACTGCCTTTCTACTTGAGTAAAGGCTAGTGCCTTTTAATCAAAAGTGCTTACTCATAACAAGGGAGAACTCTGCTTATATTAGATAAGAAAAAATATGGCTGTATAAAATTAGATTTTCTGAGAAGAAAAGTCAAGCATCCCAGTATAATTTTTGTGTAAAAGAAAAAAAACATGCATATTGAGTACTGCTAGGATTTTTAATCAGAAGAAAAATGAGACATTTATCTCAGTTACGAAGCTTTTCTTTGCCTTTAAAGACAAATAATCCTTGTGTAGTTTGACTTCCAGATAAGTGCTTAGTAGAAGGTGATTTCTTGATCTGTTGCATATATTTTCCAGGGTTTGATACTGACATAGTGTAATGTGCTTTTATGCGTATGCCATGTTCAGATTGAAGCCTCAGCCAAGTTCCCAGAACTGGAGGAATTGACTTTTGTTCCATAATAGTGATCATTTTATAGATCTTGTTGAGCGGAATAGTCTCCATCTACCTTCTTGTGAAGGTGTACAGACTTAATCAGAAGTGTTTCTTTTGCAGCCTTGCAAATAAAGGATAAAGATTTCTTTCCCCATCTCTCTTTCTCTCTTTTTTTTTTTTAAATGCAGCCACAGGCTTTGCACTGATGCAAATTTAGCTTCGTTAGTCTGAAGTTAGTCTGAATTCTGCATGCACGGTATTTTTAATGCTACATTATACAGTTAGCTCTGGAGAAATTAGGCTAGGATTCTATAAATGCTGCAGGTTATGATCATGTTACCTAGTTTAGTATTAGTTTTGGGATGCTGTATTTTCAGATTTTATAGAGCAGTGATGGCGAAATTATGGCACACATGCCACTGTGAGCATGCTGAGTCCCTTCTGCTGGCATGCGAGCCAAGTTGCTCCAGCATCACCCCCAGAGCTGAGCATGCTCAGAAAGGAGTAGCAGCGCCAGGCAATGATGTTACAGGGCCATACGCATGCTTAGAAAGAGAATAACTACGGCAGGTGATGGTGTCATACGCTGCCACTCATTATCCACAACTCATCCGGGCAGTGTCTAAAAGGATAGCCATCAGTGTTATAGAGCCAATGGGTATGCTGCTTTAAGTAACTTTCCTACTTTCTTTGTAACTCAGTTAATTGGTTTTATGTAGTTACTGCAGTGATAAACACCAGGCAGTGTTGTTATATGTAGAAAGGGATCATGGCCCAAAAAAACAACAACTTTTCTTAGATTAATTAAAACAGTGTTGTTGAAATCTGATGCAAAACTTTAAAAAACGGAGGTAACATTTTCAAAAAGCTGATTCTAAATGTGTGCTGAGTGAAATGTTAGGAATATCACAATTGCAGTTTTTATGGATCCAGTACAAAATTTAGATGGGGGCGGTGAGTCTGCACAGATAATGTAGATTATGCAAACCTTGCGTTCTGCATAGAGTGAATAGGTTGTGAATGTATGTGCCACCTAGACCCCTCGGAGTGTAGTGGTTAGAATGCGGTATTGAAGGCAAACAGTCTGGAGTTCGATCCTGACAGGATCAAAGTTGACTCAGCCTTTCATCCTTTCAAGGTCGGTAAAATGAGGACCCAGATTGTTGAGGATGATATGCTGATGTTGTAAACCACCCAGAACAGAGATCCTCAACCCCTCCCCCCAACAGGCCCACAGTTCATTGGAAACCGGGCTCGCAAAGCAGCAGGCAGTTGTGTGAAATTTCATTTGTGCATGGGTGGGATTTAGCTTGCATGGGTGAACCACCACCACCCCGCTGAAACTGCCATCACCATTTCGCAGAATCAAAAAGGTTGAAAATCCCTAGTCCAGAGAGTGCTATAAAGCACAATGGAGAAATATGTACATCTTCAGTCTATTTCTGTGTTATACTAGCATTGCAATCTTGTTCCAACCAGTAGAAATCAACTTGGCAGGTAGTCAGTGTATAGTCTCTGCATCCTTCCAGGGATTGTGGTTTTGACCAGGGTTGCTAGATAGCTTATGACTTGATACTGTGTTTCCACAAAAATAAGATCAGGTCTTATATTAATTTTTGCTCCAAATGATGCATTGGAGCTTATTTTCCAGTTAGATCTTACTTTAAAGGAAAATATGATACTAAATGCGTCCGTCTGACTGATGATCTTAACTGAGCTTTATTTTTTGGGTAGGGCTTATATTAACAGGATCCAGAAAAATCATGCTAGTGCTTGTTTTTTGGTTAGGTCTTATTTTTGGGGAAATGGTAGAGTTTGTGCAAAACTAAGAATTCTACGAACTGCCCGAATCCTGTTTTGGAGCTGAACAGAGAGGTGTGCGAGCACAGTTGGAAGACTTAGCATCACCAAATTGTCCCTGCTGGGTTGGAAGTTCAACCAGTTATATGATGTCAGCTGAGCATCAGAAGTGTGCATTCTTTAGCCGTCTAGCTTCTGAGATTTTTCACACATAATTTCTGTGGTTCAGGTTCTTCTAGTGGTCTGGTGGAGTGAAGTTATAATAAGAGCATCAATTATAATCGGTCAATATTTCCTTCCTTCCTTCCTTCCTTCCTTCCTTCCTTCCTTCCCTCC
>JANHFO010002467.1:118821-129603 GCA_032468095.1 Pareas carinatus | reverse complement strand
ATTTCTGTAAACCGCTTAGAGAGGGCTATAAAGCACTGTGAAGCGGTATATAAGTTTAACTGCTATTGCTATTGCTATTGGTCTTCCCAGTATCATCAGGGTGATCTGCTGCCCCTTCTCCTTTGTCCACTGATCACTCCCAGCATGATTGACTTTTGGAGCAAGTCAGCTCTCACAACATGACCAAAGTATGACAGCCTCTGTTTGACGCTCTTGACTTCAAGTGGTAATTTTTGTGAGGTTCAATTTTGCAGTCCATGAAAGCATAAAAGTCACCTCCAGCACCGCAGTTTAAAGGTGTCCACCCTTCTCCTATCTCCTTTTTTCGGAGCCCTGTTTTCCCAGTCATAAGTAGCAATTGCAAAAATTATTGTGTTAATTGATTTGCATTTGGTTGTGAGACTGATGTCTTTACTCTGCCAGACGTTATTCGTGCCAGATATTGCATTTCTTCTAAGACTAAGTGCTATACACCTTCTGATCTCAGAGCTGCAGTTGCCACTTTGGTTGATTTCAAAGGCCAGAAAGTTGAATTTCTTTACTGTTTCGATGGTCTCATTGTCGATCTGCACTCTGACCTGTGTGTTCTCAATATCTTTGTTTTCTTGATATTAAGGTGTAGTTCAAATTTCTCACTTTCATCTTTGACTCTCAGTGAACATTTTGCATCACCGTTTTTCAGCCTCCATGCATCTAGCAACTCTAAAATTGTCCATTTTCCCCCATTCTCTTTTCAAACACAACCAGCTCGTTTTTAAGAGATTTGACAGATTCAGATCAAACGATTTTTGTAATATTTCTTGAGAAATTCTCTTCTCTGTCAGTTGCTTTAATGAGCCTCCTCTTCCTTTACGCTTTTTTAGAGCTTTTCTGGTGACCACCATTTTTTAAAATGCATAATTCAAAAGTAAAAGTAAGATGTAGTAATACAAAGATGAAGGCAAAAACCAATGTTCTCTTTTTTCCATGTTCACATTCTAAGGCTTTAGTCCATTCCGTCTTTTTATAGTTTTACTGACACGGTCCATTTTAATGACATAGTCCAAGGGTGGAGAACTTTGGCTCTTTTATGACTTGTGGACTTCAACTCCCAGAATTCTTGGGACAATCATGCTGTCTCAAAGTTGCTTACCCCTGACATAGTCCATCTCATATTATGCTTAGTATCTTATTTTGCAACTTCTACCAGTTATATTTTCTGATTGATATCCAACAGTCATCATTCCTAGGAACGTCTGATCTGTTAATTTTCCATGTAATGCCAAAAACATTTTTTGAGAAAACCTTTATCTTCAAATTAACACTCCCCATTTATCCATTTATGACTTTCTTAGTCGGAAGCTTGATTAAGCTCTTTGCTGTTGTTTTGAAGTCTTTTGGAAAGTGTTATTCTCCACTTTGTTTTACTATCTGTAATTCGGAAGGAAGGATGGCTCACTGGAAAATTTTCTTTGTCCTGCTGTTTTCAAAGCCTTCTTTTCAACTGTAGATTGATTATATCCCCAAGTGATTAGGAAACTGAGGATTTAAAAGACTGTGCTGCTATGGTAGTGTAAGTCAGCTGTTTCTCCTGTGACTCTCAATTCTCTACTCATGAGAGGACTAAGACTTCCATCTCTCATGAAAAGCAGCTGTCCGAGGTAGCAGTGGGCTTTCTCTTGTTATGTCTGCTAATTTGGACACATCTAGTATGCCACAGAACTATACCTGGAAACCAGACACTCTACAAATTCTGTGAAAGAAAGCTAGATGAAGCTTCTTGTGGGAAGATTTGTCTTAAAAATAAGTAAAAAAAAAACCCAAAACAAATGCTCTATACTCAAGGGAAGAGTAGCAAGTAGGTGTAAGTACAGGCATGAAGGAAAAAGCGTAGGAACTAGTGCTTCCATAGTAACTGTTTATATTGCAGTTAATGCTGAATGCAATTCTATGCCTCCATATTATGGTAATTTTATTCTAGTTTATGCTTTATTTAAACTAATTTTTTACCTCAGTGATTGCATGACCTCTGTCGATGCCGTGCGCTAAATAAATAACCCCCTTTTTCCTTTCTGCTGGTCCATCGCGCCGAGCATTAAGGACCTGCAGCGTTTAGCTTTCCTTCTGCTTTTCCCATATTACGTATTCCATGCACACTTAGAGTCATTTCATTTGCTGTGACATAATCTTGTTTATTTATATTTATTTGCTTTATGAGCTTTTATAGCATCTGTTCCTCCTGCCATCCAAGCGCAACCATAAACAGGATGTTGCAAATGCAAGCTAGACAGACACCACGGCTGAAATTCATAAGAGGGTTGCTGCCACGTTTTTCATCAGCTTTGATAGTTCAGGGTGACCAAAGTGACAGAGATAAAACTAAGGCAATGGAGAAGAAACAATAAGCTGAGCTCTAGCACAGTAAAGCTCCAGCATCTTGCTTCTATACAAATATTTTTATAAAACAATCCTTATCATAAGATCATAATGTTGACCATTTGGGCCATTAACAGTTTAATGGAAGAATCCAGATTAAACCATTGTCAACCTCTAGTCAAATTCATTCTGCAAAGAGAAGTCCAGCATCTTTCAGGATAATTAGCTCTACAAGTCCTTATTTAACGACCACAGTTGGGATCGGCAAGTTGATCATTAAGAGAAGCAGCCACTAAATAAAATCATGACAGGTTGTAATCATCAGCTTTTTGCTTTACAGACCTGTGAAGGTCATAAACGCGAGGATTGCTGTACACTTACTTTTTCATCATCATCACCACTGTGAATGGTCGCTAAACAAAACAGTCGCTTAGTGAGGACTATCTGCATTTCAAATGGAAGCTGCCTTCCTAGAACTTAAGATGGTTACTCTGCGCATTGCATTTCAGGATAATCAAATCAAATCATTTAATTCTTCTGAGAATTCTTCCATTAGCTTCAGAGGACCACAGCTGGTGAAATAAATCCAGATTCCTAATAACGTATTTCAAATTTCTCAAATCCTACTTTGAAATGTGGTGCTCCAGAGATTTCTATTTGTGTCATAGAAAAACGCAGAAACTACAATTGCTTTGATTTAGAAACATAATTTGTTGATCCACCTTAAACGTCATTGTACTGACTCATACAGTCTGTGTTCCCATACTGTTCTAAGATCTTTTTCACAAATAAATATTGCCAATTTTTGCAAGTACACGTTGCTTTCAAGATCATGTGATATGTTAATACCACTTTATAATGCCTTGGTAAGATCACATTGAAATATTGCATCCAGGTTTGGTCACCACAAACTAAGAAAGATGTTAAGACCCTTGAAATAGTGCAGAGAAGAGCAGCAAAGATGATTAAGGGACTGAAGACTAAAACATAGGAAGAATAGTTGCAGGAATTGGGTTTGTCTAATTTAATGATTTCTTTTCATTTCTTCTTTGTCTCTTCTCACAAGATTTTTCAAAGCTTTAATGCACCTTTCTTGCCAGTCCAATATAGAAAAATTATCCAGTTTATCCTCCTGGTTCATTCATTATTTGTATAACCATTTTAATCATTAAAACAGCAGCTGGTTGTTTGTTTCATGTCCAATGAAACATTATTTCCCCTTTCATTCTTGGGGCCTATCATTTGTACATTCACGGTTAACTCTTTCTCTGTTTAATCAGATAAAACTGATTCTTCTTTAACAGCTTTTAGATGCAATCTATCCATAAAGGCAAGATATCACTGATGACATTGTGAATATTAACTTTTGACTTCATTTTTCAAATATCCTGTAATATTTACAGCATTGGAATATTTTGCAGCCAAATTTTAGAAGTTTAGGAAATGTCCCATTTAGAGTTACTTTCATGATGTTGGTTTTGATATGGTGTGTAGGCTTGCTATCTAGATAAATTTTAGCCACTTAACATAATAGTTGAGATGCTGGCCTAGAAACCAGGAGATTGGGAGTTCTAGTTCCATCACAGGCATGAAAGCCAGCTTGGTCAGGGCTTTTCAACCCGTGGTATGCATACCACTGATGCTACGCCAGTACCTGACAGCTGGTGCGCGACAACTACCTTGTCTAGCTTCAGAAGCAGCGACAATGCTGCACATGCCTGTGGCAAAGTCGACTGTCGGCTACAGTGTTGTCCACACTCTGGTGTGCGGAATTGATCCCCTTGATTGGTTTCTAATAGCTAAAAGTTAGTTAACAAGCAATTTCTGAAAGTGATTAGAAAAAGAATTATGCAACTTAGTATCCTTTTAAAGGTGCAGACCATGGCTTGAGCAAGATGATTATTCTCTTATTTCCCGGTGCTTAAAATCCACCAGAGAGCAGTGTCTTCTGGTCCCGTCACAAGGAGCAGCTGTATTTGGTGCGTAGAAAGTCCATAAATGGTTTCCAGTCTCTTATAAAGCTGTTTAGTGCATTATCTCTAATCAATGCGGTTGCTTTGCTTTGCCCAGGTAGGACTTTGAATGTAATGATCACACCTTAAATTGCACCTGGAAGTAAAGTAGACGTGCAGTTTGCACAACAGGGCTGTAACATACACAAACCTAGGGGCATGCAACATTGTATGCACCTTTGCATTTTGGACCAGTGGTAGCCATGATGCCTGAGTGCATGGTTTACCTTCAGTCCTCACAACAGCGGTATGTGGTAGGCAGGTGATATCTGGCACACTACATCATTAGGTATAGTTTTAACACTAGGTCTTTTAGTCATTCAGGCATCATGGCCTCTATTTCTCCAGCATCCAAACACATACTGCTGCAATTCTTGCTTTCTCATAATTTCTGGCTAGTCTATCCCTTCTGGACAGATTGAGGCTTGGGAACGCATTGTAATCACAGTCTTCTAAAACAGAAAAATAAAACCTGTATGTGCATGCATGTTTGTTGCACAACATTCACATTTTATATGTTATTTTTTAAAAAAAATCTCTGCATTTTCTGATTAGAAACTTTTGACAGAAGGTGTTAGCCCAGTGGAATTCCAGGGAACAGCTTTCTGTATAATAATGTTTACACAATTCCTTCCATTAGACTAAAGCTGGATGCACTTAGTTGCCTATTATGTGACAAATAAATGCATTAGGAAAACATTTGTGAAGGTTTTAAAAAATTAATATGCAACCATATGTACTGTTGTCTGGTGAGTCAGTTTATAAAATGTCTCTGCAAATAAGACAGCTTCCCCATCTCTGATTTAAAAAGAAAAAATATATACATTACAACTCTCAATTGAGATGTTAAGAAGATTTATGTTGATTAGACATTGGGACTAATATAAGCAGTAAGGATCCATCTTGTGCTTTCTTGGATTGGTCCCAAAGTCTCCGTTCCTTTGGCCTTAGCAATCCTCTGATATACTATGTTGGTCAAGATGCTGGGCTAGGATTGAGGAAATACAAATTGATGGAAACCAAATGGGAGATTTGGCAACTTGACCAAAACCTGGGGATAAGGGAAAGTGAGGATCCCATGCAAACCATCCTGAAACCTATAAAAAGTGAGTATGATATAAAACTAAACAACCATAATTCTAATTTCTATTGTTAAACCAGGAGATCCTGGCTTTAAAGAGGATAACGGTTTTCCTTGTATACTTGTATACACAAGTACTCCTTGATTTACAAAAGTTTATTTAGGAACCGTTTGAAATTACAACAGCACTGAAAAAATTTATTTATGACATTTTTCACACAACCGTTGTGGCATCCCCATGGTAAAATGATTAAAATTCAGACGCTTGGCAATTTATGATGGTTTCAGTGTCCCAGGGTCATGTGATCACCTTTTGTGACCTTCTAATAATCTAAATCAATGAGAAAGTCAGATTCCCTTAACAGCTATGCTACTAACGTATCAACCGCAGTAATTCACTTAACAACTGTGACAAGAAAAGTTGTAAAATGGGGCAAAACTCACTTAACAAAAACGTCACTTAGAAATTTTGAGCTCAAAGACTCCCTGTACATAAAATGGTGTTTCCTCACTTTGCTCGCAGCCTGATAGGCAACCTGGGTTGAAAGAGAATGAATGACTTAACATTTCAATTGAAGCTACTCTCCTAATCTTCTGGAAAACGAACATGGATCCGGAGGCTGCACCATGCCAATTTATCTTTGAAATTAGAATAATGTTGTTTAAAATGGAAGTCCATGGAACAGGAAACATGGCCAAGGCCAAAGGAGCTAAGCATGAACATCAGTTTGGGAATCTAGCATTATCCTTTATTTTTGAAGCTAGATAGGAGTTGAGTTGGAATAGAAGAGATGCCGCTTGAGGTGTCAGAATTGAATTTATCATTGGAAGATAAACATAGAAAGGCATTAAATAATTCTTCCCTTCAATCAGGGGGGATCCAGAAGAGTGATCAAAAATGTCAAGATGGCAGTATGCCCAAATCTGTGTCCATCTTAATGTTCATCACACATAAAAGAGGGTGGGGCTTCAATGTTACTGTTATGGACACCATCTTAACATTTTTGACCCCTCAACTGGCATCCTTGAGGGGTCAGTAAAGGAGAATATTTGTAACTCAGGATTGAAATGAGGGGCCCTTGGTGCTTTATGACCTTGGATGTCTTTTGCAGAGGTTGGTTGAAAGTTCTCAACCTAGGTAGCGGCAGATGTTTCTCTCCTAGGGCACAAGGAAAAAATATCTGTTGCGACCTCCACATAGGCATCAGGAAGGGCATCCAGCCAGTAAATGCTCAGCTCCATCCAACCACTCTGACTCTACCCTGAATTAAAGAATTTCAGGTTCATAAAAAGGGGAGTTTCATTACTCAAACTAGGTAATGCCATCAGTGCTACTCATGTGAATTAGCACTGGTGATGTTACCTAGTTTGGCTAATGAAACTTCTGCTAGAAAACAGCTAAGCACAGAGAGCATCAAGGATTCCCCCCAATGCTTAAGGTGTGTTTGAGCTGCAGCCAAAATCCTCAGCTAGCCTCATAGGAGAGATATTCCGAATTAAGTGAAGACCCTAAGGAGAATGGTTGCTTCTTTTTTCTTTAAAATAGGATATTTAATCAAGGGGAACAATTTTTCTTTTCTTTTCTTCTTCTTGGAGTCAGATTTTGCTTTTCCAAGATGATTGTTGCGGCAGTTTAGATTGTCTGCCAACCATTGTAATAGAGTTTTACTACTGTAGGGAAATAAAAAGCCAAAGATAAGCCCAACTCATTGGAATTTAAGCAACCTAAAGATAACAGGAAGAACAAAGAAGAAAATCCATCAGAACAGTCAAAAGCATCTGTGGTAGACCAGCAAGCCCAGACAGGAACTTAACAATTCTTAAAATAAGGTTAGTCAAAAATAATTTAAATTGGAAAGATAAAACCAAACACACAAAAAATCCTTCCTGCCCTATTCTAAAGCCAGCTTCTATAATAATGACCAAGGTCAGTAGCGATAAACTTGGCAGAACTGAATCTGAGTGAGTGACTTTACAAAGCGATTACTCAAAACACCAGCATGGCATTAAAAAAAATAAAATTCCTGCCTTTGTGCCGGAGTTGAATAAGAGATGTGCTTAGCATGTACAATTATTGATAGAAGAGAATATATAACACACATGTATGGATTATTACAGATTGTTATGTATTCATTTCATCATCATTGTCATCTAATCCATCAAGGCCTCTTCCATATGTTTTCAAACAATATGGTCCTGAGCTTTCTTTTGACAATTGGGCCTGCAATACTTGCTGATGTCTTCGATCCATCTTATTTTAGGTCTCTTTTGTGGATGTTTCTTATCAAGTGCGATCCATTCTATGACTGCCTTGGTCTACCTGCCATCAGTTCATTTTGCTATGTGATCAGCCCATTTCCATTTCCATTCTTTTACCCTCTTGACGATATCGTACTTTCGTTGGTTCTCTAATCCACATGCAGGTCTTTCTGCCTTGTCTTATAATGCCGAGCCTGTATCTTTCCATGACTCTTTGCAGCACTCGTAGCTTTTGTATCAATTGTAAAGTTAGCGTCCATGTTTCACCAGCATATGTTAGAGCAGATAGCACACACTGATGGAAAACTTTTCTTTTCAGGCATAAGGGGAGGTTGTTCTTCAAAATTATGCTTAGCTTGCCGAATGCCTGCCAACCACATTTAACACGCCATTCAATTTCCTTCCTACCTACCTACCATTGAGATCTCTTGACCAAGGTATGTGTAGTGGTCCAGTTCTTCTCCAGATATAATTTTTTTCTTTCTTCAGTGAATTTATTAAACATAGCCTGGCTCTTTTTCAGCTTTATTTTTAAGCCCAATGGTTTAAATGGTCTTTATAGTTCTTCTGGGTCTTTTGGGAAGAGAACAACATCATCTGCAAATCTTGTAAAAATGATAAACTTCAATAAACACACATACCTATCCACAGGCCCATCTATCACAAATGTGTAGGTTTTATGCAGTTATTCGGTGTATTTACTTTGTTCATTTTCCTCATTCATTTTCTTCTTCTTCCTGTCTTTGACTTTTTCTTTATTTCTCTCTATTATCTGTTCTTTTGCACTTTACATTCTCTTTTCCCACTATAGCCAATGGTAAGGTCTTATATAACTTCTTTGTCCCAAGTTCAAACTGTTATCTGTTATCTTCTCAAGGGGATCTTATCCCAGATAAATCAAATCAGTTGGGGGTCAACAAAAGCATAATCTGTTGTGATACTAGTATGGAAGCTCTTCCTCCTTCTGATACTGCTTTGGTTTTGACAGTTTTCCTTGCCGGTTCATTAAAATTAAAAGCTCCGACAGCCTCAGATGTTTGCCACTTTAGAGAGGGAAAATTTCAAGGAACCACCAAGAACACTTCCATTTACAATGACAGGGCAAGCCACTGTATAAAAACAGAGAGCAAACAGAGAGCAAACTTCTAGCACTGGTGATGTTACTTAGTTGAGTAATGAAATGTCTACAAAAAACCAACCAAGCTTAGAGAGCACCAAAGACCCCAGAGGCAAAAGAGAAAGATACAATACTGGTTTTGTGGGTAAAAAAATGGACATATAACTAAGTAGAATTCTTCTTCGACTGAATTACTCTGTGTGCAGTGAGCAGACTTTGGAGATAATTCCACTGAAACTCTTTCTTAAAGCCAAATTAGATGTACCATTATTATGTGGTTTGTTCTGGCTGCAAGGTTTAAAATAAATAGCTAGCAAATAGCTGTCCTTGAGCTGGATCAGGATTATGGGTGTGGCTGCAGGAAGGGTGTGTGTTTGCACATTTCAACCTAGGAAAATTTATAAAAACAGTCTTCGTCCTGGCAGGAAGAAAAACATTGATTATATTGTGTATGTTTTGTGATGTCATTTTTGTCACTACAGCATTTGGCCTCATTAAAAAAAACTAATTGAAAACTATCACTCCTAGCTGCTAAAAGGTTGCACACATCCCTGTAACACAGCATCCCGGTGCATTTTAGCTAAACGCAAAAATGAGATTATTTATAGCAGTTTCATGTCTGTGTGCAGATTTCTGTGTGTGTATAAAATAAAAGTGATGCTAGCAGATTTCCTCTCTTAACTTCATTTTATTTATGCTATATTGTTTTAGAAGCTTTGGTGTAAATTTTTTTTTTAAAAAAAAGATAATTTATGAAGTAAAAACCGCTAAAAGGCTCATGCAGAATTCTCTTAATGCAGCAATTATTTTTTTTATCAGTAATCACAACTGATGATAGGGAGAATAGAGGAATATATTTGTTCTTTTCCTTCCATGGAGGCAGATCAACTGATTGGGCTTCCCGATTCTAACATATTAAGTACAGATAATAACCCTGGGTGTTTAGATGTTTTGTTTTAGCTTGTTGGATGTTATCTTTAACAATGCAGTTTATTAAGTTTGCAAATCAAAATGTATAGTCCTATTAAATCCGCAAAGGACGGAGTTTTATTGAATTTAGAGATAAAAATTTCAAAACGCTTTCATTTGCTTCACTAAACATTTTTGCAGTTTAAAATGCTTTTATTTATCAGCATAGTTAGCTTTGGCTATATTCCTGTATACATTTCCCTAGCAGTCTCATTGAACTCTGTGAGATTATTTCTGCGCAAACATATGAAATGTTGTACTACTGTACTGATACTCTGTTTAATGCATCGCGGAGAAGCAGATGTTCTCCATTCTGGGCGAGTGGCTAAAGACAGGATTTAAGGCTGGATTTAAATAATCTGTATGAAAAATGCACTAAAAAGCCAGATTTTAGAAGTTTAGGAAATATACAATTTGCAGCTGCTTTCACAACGTTGGTTTTGATATGGTGCATAGGCTTGCTATCTAGATAAATTTTAGCCACTTAACATAGCAGTTGAGATTCTGGTCTAGAAACCAGGAGATTGGGAGTTCTAGTTCCATCTCAGGCAGGAAAGCCAGCAAGGTGACATTGGGCCCGTAACTCTCAGCCTGGCCTGCCTGACAGGATTGTTGTTGTTGTAGGGAAAATAGGAGGAATAAGGGGTATTACCCACCCAGAATCACCTCATAGGGGAGATGAGCAACATAACATTTTAATTAATAAATAAAATAACTCAATTATGTATGTTTGCTACCTTGAGTTACTTATAAAATAATAAAGGAAGGATTTTTTAAAAAAAATCAAATAAATAAATAAATGGTATTGATAAATGGCAGTCTTCTAAATGTAATGAGCAAATAAGGATATTTAAATGTAAAGAATCAGAATTGGAATCAGATTTTATTTTCACCATGTGTGTCAGGAATTTGTCTTAAGTGATAGTGCTCAGAACTACATACATACACAACAAGAATACAATCAAGATACATTCATAGTCAGTTTGAAT
>JANHFO010002467.1:92143-118721 GCA_032468095.1 Pareas carinatus | reverse complement strand
TAGTGTCGGGTTGGGTAGGGTTGGGTTGGGTTGGGTAGGGTAGGGTAGGGTAGAGTAGAGTAGAGTAGAGTAGAGTAGAGTAGAGTAGAGTAGAATTTACTCGCCAAGTATGTCTGGACAAATAAGGAATTTGTCTCCGGTATACATGCTCTATTCTTACATACAGGCTATAATTAACAAACTGTGATTACAATCATAAGGCTATAACTGACAAACTGTGATTAGAATCTTAAGATACCTTCATAATCATAAAGTACATTTATAAGGCTGTAAGTGACAGTGATTACAATCATAAGATACCTTCATAATCATAAAGTGCATTCATCATGTCATGTACATATTAGGCGCAATCAACAAACCATGATCCTAATCATAATTACATTCATAGGCATAAAGTCCATTCAGTGTGTCATCATGTTACAAAGTACAATCATCATGTCACAACCCACATCAAAACATTTGTGACAAAACTTGTCGCAAACACATTTACCATGCCATACTCTACAATTTTTTTATAGGTTTGGGGGCAGTCTATATTTGAACAGTCATAGAATACTAATAATCAATCTATAAGTTGAACTAGGATACTAAATGACACAACTATATTATATTTATATTATATTCAGCATTTTCCCCAAATTATTTCTATTAAGAGAAAAATTGTTGAAATTGCCAAGGGTAACTTATTGAAACGACATAAAGATGATGCAATGACATTGTTTTTATAATACAGGTAGTCTTCAAGTTACGACCATTCAATAACAGTTCCAAGTTACAATGGTGCTGAAGGAAGTGACATATTGATCAGTCATCAAGGTTCAATGAGATATTCCGACAGTTTTGGTTAACGAAGAGGGGAAAAATTGGACAGCACTGCTAAGGAGTTGAAGAGCATGACCACTAGAGGGAATAGCTTCCACTCTCCAAGAGAATAATGAAGCAAATAACTTGATAATTGCAATTGGCATCATGTTGCATCTAAACACATTTTCTAATGGGAGTTTTATTAATTGGGGTCAACCTGTATGAGTTTAAGTGACTTCCCTTCCTCTTTGCAAAAATCTAACCGCATCCATGCAGAGCTCAAGTACTACAGTCCCAAATCTTATGATCGTGCCATCTTCTTTTTCAGGAAAAAACCTTCCATCTTATTCTAGCATATTCCCTCTAGATTGATTTGCTTCTCAACTCTTCTCTTTTCAGTTAATAAGATCCTTCACAGGTATGATATGTCATCATGTCAAAGTATTCATGGCCTGGAATGTCTGCATGAAAACAGGTCAGCCAATGGGGACTGTTAGAGATTGATATAAAGGGTTTGGGCGTGGTCTGTCAGTCTGTTTGTCTGTCTCTCTCTCTCTCTCTCTCTCTCTCTCTCTCTCTCTTGTGTTCTCTCCTGTTCTGATCCGTTCCTTCTTAGTCCAGCTCTATCTACAAACTGCTGAACCAGTTTGGTATTGTATATATGTTACAGTTACGTGTGTGTGTGCGTGCGTGCTGGCTTGCTTCCTGGAATTAATGTCTGCTACAAGTTCTGACACATCATATATTTTCTGTCATCAAACTTTATCCATAACAATCCCATTATGGTAAATAGATGTGAGATATGGGTGTTCTGGAAGCAAAATTGCTCTTTTTTTGAAAGAGTATTTGGATAACCTTTCCATTCTGATAATGGGGACATTAACTTGCAATATGCCCTGAAAATCATAAATCCTTCCCTGGGACTTCTGCTTTGATTGTGAGCCAAGATGATTCCTTTGTAGAAAGAGAGCGGCAATGAGGTAATGATGCTCTGTTAATGTAGGACTTTCTGTTGCAGTGTGATCCGTGCACTTCAGGCATGTCTATAGAGCATGAATTTAAAAAGTCAAGTTGACGGACACAACACTGCAATAAAAGCTTTGCCTGTCCACGTGTGGGCTCTGGAATTTCATTTGGACTGTTGCAGTTGCCATCAGGACTTTTTTATTTATTATGCCTGATGTATTGGGGTAGTAGGAATGAGGCAAAGTCGGGTGTGGCTTCATCTCTTTGTTGGAACAGTGAGTACAATAGCAAAAGCTGCAAGCTGGCTTCCCCCTTTATATCTTTTGAATGGGGCAAGACAGCCAATCAGCGACATTATGGGCGGGGAGAACGCGACTGGAGTGGAAACCTCCTGTCTCAACACCCCTCCCCTTCTGATTGGCTGCCACATAAGTGACAAAGTTCTTTAAGTAGGTGGGGTACCTCTGGCTCCAACTGGACCTGCATGGTTCAGTTGGAGGCTGGGTGTCGGCCAGGGCAGCAGCCTGGGAGTTTGCTCCTGTAGGGGCTCCTCCTGTGACTGTGGGTGGCGGTCCCTGGAATGTTTCATTAGTGGCTGCCACCCTGGGACGTCACGGATCGCCACGGAGGTTTCCGGGACCCTCTTCCTCTTCCTCAGCTAAGTGGTTTGAATGTGCGGCCTATGCGGGTGTTGTTGCCTGCATCATTTGTGTGTTTGGGTTGGTAGCTGGGGTGCAGCCTGTCCAAGGTCGACTATGGTTTCCTTCCCATTAATAATTCTGCAGGGCAACGGCCTGTGATAGTGTTAGGTGTGAGGTGCTGTCATGTTAAAAAGTGGTTTATTTTTCCCTGCCAGTCCCTGAGGTTTATGCGGCCTAGTGCCACTTTCGCAGACCAGACAGCGCATTCGGCCTGGCCATTTGCAACCGAGTGAAACGGCACCGTGAGGGCATGCTGGATTCCTCAGTCAGCCAAGAATCCCTCTCATTGGGTTGCAGTGAACTGGGGGCCGCTATCTGAGACTATGATATTTAGCACGCCGTGGGTTACGAAAAGTTGGTCTAGAGCCCTGGTGTTGGCTTGTGCAATTAAGGTGTCCATGGCTATTATTTCGAGTCATTTTGAGTAGGCATCTACAACTATTAAGAATGTGTGCCCTTGAAATGGCCCTGCAAAGTCTATGTGAGACTGCCTCATGGGTTCTTGGGTTTTTCCCACTCTCCCAAGGTGTCCCTAAGTGGGGCTGGTCTCCATTCTTGGCAGGGTTTGCATGTCCTCACCCAGTTTTGTATATCTTCATCCATGTTAGGCCACCACATATAACTCCTAGCTAGGGCTTTCATTGCCCCTCATGCAATGTTTTTTATATTTTTGTCTGCATTGTTGCTGTTCCCCCATAGCAGGCACACACACACAGTTCGGACAGCTCATGCTGTTTCCTGGTGAAGGGTTTGAATTCCTCCCCCCTGGCTTCTCTGGGTCAACCCTTCCAGACTCAATTTAACACTGTCCATAATGTTTTGTCCGTTTGGGTGAGTTGGGCTACTTCCTGAGATGTGACTAGGTTAGAGTCTTTGCAGTCCAGCAGTAGTAGGGATGGTCGTGGGTCGGGCTGTCATCCGAGGTGGATAGTGGGCACCTGCTAAGGGTGTCTGCATGGCCTATTGTTTGGCCTGGGCAGTGGGACAAGGTATAGTCGTACGCATCTAGGAAGATCGCCCACCTCGTGAATCTAGGTGACAGGGCTGGTGGGGTGGGCCGATCTCCGGCTAGGAGGCCCAGTAGAGGTTTGTGGTCAGTGACCATCTCAAATTTATGCTCGAATATACTCATGGAACTTTTTTACTCCAGATACCAGGGTGAGGGCTTCCCTAACTAGCTGGCTATAGTTCCGCTCTGCTCGGGAGAGTGTGCGGAAATAGGTGGCTATGGGTGCCTCTATTCCATTTGGTAGTATGTGGCTGAGCACAGCCCGACACCATAGGGTGAGGCGTCTGTGGCTAGGGTTACTGGGAGGGTTGTGTTATACCTGACAAGGAAGGAGTCTTCTATTAAGAGTGTCTTGACTCCTTTAAATGCTTTTTCCTCTTTTTGACCCCATTCCCATGCTTGGTTTTTGGTTAGTAGTTTGTGTAGGGGTTCAGCTATTGTGGCTTTCCCTTTGAGAAAATTTCCGTAGAAATTGAGCAATCTCAGGAATGCCTGTAGCTCAGTTTTGTTTTTTGTTTTTGGGGTGTCCCTAATTGCTTTGACTTTATCGTGGGTGCAGTGAATTACCCGGCCATTGATTCAATAGCCCAGGAATTCCACGTCTCTTATTCCTAGGTGTCACCGTTCCTTTTTAACCCTCAATCCTGCTTCTCTAAATTTGATCAGGACTTGTCTTAATCTATGGAATAATTGTGTGTTCTGATACCATGATTAGAATGTCATCAAAGTATGGTGTGTGGTCTTGCTTGGCCTGTTCTATGGACTTCCCAGTCTCCACCATCTTGGTCGTCCTCATTGTTGAGGTATTCCATCTGGAATATTGTGGGTCTGAAGTTCTGGCAGGGGTACGTGGAAAATTCCTGCATCGAGGTTCCTGCATCCGTTGAATTTTCTGCAGCCCTGGCTTCCTTGATTGTCTGTTCAAATGTCAGGTCATCATCGTAGGCTAGCAACCGCTTTTGCAGGACCTTGTCACGTAGGCCAAATGGGAACTGTTCTATGATCCCATCTTCCAGGTCTGGATATTTGCAGTGGACTGCTGCTCTGCGGATAGCGTCAGCATACATATTGTTTGACTCTCCATCTAACTGGACTCTTTTCTGTAGCTTGTATCTTTGTAAATATTTAGATGGTTGGGCTACGAAGTGTGACCTCAGCTTGTCTTGCAGCTGTGCCCATGGGATAGCGTGGGCCGGTTCTGGGGCTGCTATTGCCTTAGCTGCTTCAAACACCTCTGTCCTGCAGTGTCTGAGGAACAGGGTTCGTAGACTTAGGTCAGAGAGATCTGTGAGTTCGTTCGACATCAGAAAACAGCCGAACCTCTCCATGAACACTTTCCAAGTTTGTGTCCGGGTTGAATGGGATTGGAGCGTGGTATGCAGCGGCCATCTTTCCATTTTGGCTCATGTTGCTTTGAATTTGGCGCGTTGATTGATTTCTCGGCGATCAGTGTTTTGGTATGCTCGGTTGTCGGTTGTCAATTACCCTTGGCTACTGGACTAATTGGTTTTTGAATGTATGCTTCTTTTCAGCTCAATCATCTGCGGCTCGGCTGCTTTTGTCGAAATGCCAACTGTCCTTACAGCTGCGTTTCCTTTTTCGTGCCTGCTTCTGCTCTTGTCTGTTTTCCTTCAGCTCAACCACGTCTTTGCCAGTGATGTGTTGTGGGTGGTAGAAATGAGGCAGAGCTGGGTGTGGCTTCAGCTCTTTATTGGAACAATGAGAACAATAGCAAAAGCTGCAGGCTGGCTTCCTCCTTTATATCTTTTGAATGGGGTAAGCCAGCCAATCAGCAACAAGATATTCTCCTGTCCTGGTATGGGCGGGGAGAATGCGGAGTGGAGTGGAAACCTCCTGTTTCACTTCACAACAATGCCCTTGAGACATCTCTGGTGTGCTTGGAGTAGGAAATGTCCTGTCTGAAAAGATGCTCATGGGAACACAGGAAACTCTTTGGTTCCATCTCTAAGTTTAAATGTGCAAAGCATTTCTCAAATATTCCTTCTTCCTCTCCCTTTTTTAGTTTCCTCCTCCGGTGTGTGTGTGGGGGGGAAACACCAGGGCCATAAGTTCCAATTAAACTGATTTATTGCTCATGCCTATGCACAGGAATCTAGTCAACTAACAGTTAACACTATTTTACCATTAGATAAGGATTAAGGAAATTCAAGAGATGTTGGACTTATGAGAGCATAAAAGTTCTAGGCTGATTCTTCATTTGACTCTGCCTTCAAGCTATGCACTCAGAATCAGAATCAGAATTTATGTTCACCATGTGTGTCAGGACTGACAAGGAATTTGTCTTAAATGATAGTGCTCAGAACTACATACATACACAACCAGAATACAATCAAGATACATTCATAGTCAGTTTGAATATATAAGCATAATCATGATCATTTGTATATATGCATAATCACGATCATTTGTATATATAGGCATATATAGGCATAATCCATTAAGTATATAAGCATAAGATACATTCATAGTCTTGAAGTACATAAACATTCATCCTGTCTTGTAGTAAAGTGCGGACAAAAAACCATTTTATCTTGTCAGAAACCTAGCAATCAAGCATAAAATAATGTTTAACTGAAAATTTATGGAGGCACTTAATATAAGTCTTTTTCTTTGCAGCAATGAGCTCTAGAAATCTGGTTTCTTAAAAATTAATCCTGATGTTTTGCGGGATCTGTCTTTCGTTATGTAAGCAATTGATGGCCTGTCCTTGTAATTAACCAAATAATTTTATTTCCGTGCTAATGAATGCCAGGCCCCTTAATATAGGTTTAGCATTCCTTATGTATAATTTGAAATACAGATCTTTTGACCAAACGATTTATTAGTTATGATTAAGAATGCTAACTCCTTCTTAGTGTGGTCTAGCATAAAGCTGCAGATATAGATAGGATTCCAGTCAATAGTTTTGTGTTGATTTTACATGGGACTTTATTTAAGTTTCTGGGTGCATTATTGTTTAGATTTGAATTACAGATAGTCCTCAATTTGCAACCATTTCTTTAGTCAATGTTCAAAGTTACAATGGCACTGAAAAAAGTGAGTTATGGCCAATCTTTACACTTAAAACTGACATGGATTTAGGATGGTTGAGGTATCCCAGGGTCATGTGAACACCATTTGTAACCTTCCCAGCTGACTTCAACAAGCAAAATTAATGGGGAAGCCATTAACAAAGTACAGTAATCTGTTTAACAACTATGGCAAAAAAATATTGTAAAATGGAGCACAAGTTGCTTAATGTACTGATTAGCAATGGAAATTTAGGTTTCTGTTCTGGTCATAAGTCAAGGACTAGCTGTCCTGTAGTGTGGATGTATTTATTTTGGTTTGTAAGCCGGGAGTTATGTCTCAGCCAGTTCTGACATTTCATAAACCACAGTTAAACAAATCATGGCTTATACAAATCATGCTTTCCCTGAGCTTACCTGCCTTGTTTGATCTGCTTTTCTGTTTCCCTGTCCGCTTGGCATCATTTTTCCAGAATACAGTACTTGTTTTGCGTTTAATTTGCTTTATGGCATGGATGACCTCTCAAATATTGGTTATGTAATTTGTACTCTCCGGTCCACGCAGGCATGAAATTATGTGGTGTTTATATTCTAGAAGAAAGATATTTAAAGTCATCTTAAACTTTAATGGAAACAAGATTTCAATTATTCTTGTAATGATGCAGATGAAAGTTTTCTTGTTTAGTTCGAAAAAGGCTGTCTTTTAATGAACTTCAGTAATTAGAAATGTGCCAGTGTACACTCAGGCCTTTAATGAATAATCTATAGATACACATGTTCTACTATTTAGAAGTGCTGCTTCCTTTCCTGCGCCCTGCATTGTGTCAGAGTCACCTACCTGTTTTCTCTGTATCTGTCTTTAGACGGTACATCTGCCTTTCGCCAGGAGTTATTAAGATTTTCAGGCAAAGCCCTCAGATGTGTTATGGGGAAAATATTTTATATTTCTTTCTTGGGAGACTCATACGTTAATATAAAACAGAAGATTTCACACTTAAATGCCTCAATCAGCTGCAAATAATAATAGTGATTTGTTGCAAAATCTCTTTTCCATTTCTTAAATACGCACCTATGGGGAATGAATTTACAGGGAAACATGGTTTTCAAAGCACTTCATTATGCATTTGTACATTTTTTTTTATTTTACTGCTTGGGTGCAGTTTTATTTTACATCATGGCTAGGTGCAAGTTTCACAAAAGTGTATATTTCTTATACTCACTTAACAACCGCCTTGCTTAGCAACAAAAATTCTAGTCCCAATTATGTCACAATGATTTGAACAGGAATGCCTTCCCTGAATGCCAACCGATCTGTCCTGAAGAACATCTGAACAACTGCTCAACGGCATCAGTCTTTGCTATCTAGAGTTTAGCAGTCCAGATTTTACCCTTCCTGGACTTGGCGTTCTTCAAATGTATTGGTTAGAAGTAATTTGAATTGTAGTCCAATGGTTTATGGAGTACCTAATTGAATAGGTTGGTTGACCAAAACAAGACCAAGTCTGAAGGAGACTGAATATTAACGCAGGGAGCAGATAATAAAATGAGGACCCAGGTTGTTGGGGGCAATATGCTGAATGTGTAAACCGCTTAGAGAGTGCTGTAAAGCACTGTTAAGCATATATAAGTCTAAATAATAATAAATAAATAAATAGCAAGGAAAAGCTATGAACATGTACAGCAACACTGTGTGTATTGATGACTGAGCAATGAGCTTTCTTAGCATCATTTCACTTTCCCAAATTCCCACCAGAAAGTATTTCCCGTGAAGGAAACAAAATGCAGAAACCCAAGACCACCACAACTCATTCCACTCTTTCCCTGAATATATTTCTGTTTCATGTGAGCTTCCCTACATCACTCTGTATTTATCAAAAGGAATTTATCCCTTTTGAACGAAACCAAAATAGCTGAATTTCACCTTTTTTATGTCCATTCTACAAGGATTCTACGCTGTGACATTTATGATAGGCTCTCAGACACAAAATGGTCTTGTAAAAGCTGATGGGAAAAGACCAGAGTTGCTTTTTCTGAAAATGCACTGTTGGAAAGATTTGCACCCTACCAGATTAAAGCCAACCTTGGTGACATTCAGAAAGCAGCTACGCATGGCTGCATCGAACTGTGCTTTTTTGCTTGGCCTAGTGACTTGAGAGGGCAAAGCCATCTCCTGAACCCGACGGGTGGTGGCCTCCTAAGAAAGGTTCAAAGCTTTGGAAGAAGGCCGTGGAGAAGATGGGCCACAACATTCTTGCTAGCCTTCCAAATGGGAGTCTGCCTTTCCCATAATGACGCCATAGGTTAGGGCAGCTGGTGAGTTTACACAGGCTTGCAGATCCGTCTAGTATTCACTCGCCGAGACAGCAGCACTAAATTCCCAGTAATTGTGCTGAGAATCTGGGCCAGAGGTGGGAAGCCAACTGGGGTTCCGGTTCAAATAGGTTATTTAATCACGAGTTACTAAAAAACCAGAGTGGACTGGAATAATACAGCACACTAAGCTCTAAGACACAGACAACAAACTATAACTCCGAAGCCTTGTTTTCTTTATTCATTTACAAAAGCTGTCGTGCCTCTGGCCTTTTAACACAAAGCAGTGGCTTAGTTAGATGCGGGAAACTGATCCAAGGGGAAAAGTACAGGTAGTTCTCAACAGCCATTTGTTTAGTGACCATTCGGAGTAACAATGGCTCTTTATGACCATTTTTCACAGTTAACGACTGCTGCAGGTCACATGATCAGAATTTGGGTGCTTGGTGGCTGGCCGTATTTATGATGGTTGCAGTGTTGTGGGGTCTTGTGATCATCTTTTGCGACCAAGCAAAGTCAATGGGGAAGCCAGATTCGCTTAGTATCTGTGTTACTAGCTTAACAGCTGCAGTGATTCACTTAAAACTTGTGGCAAGAAAGGTCGTAAAATGGGGCAAAGCTCACTTAACAACTGTCTTGCTTATCAAGGGAAATTTGATGGTCAGTTGTGGTTGTAAGTCAAGGACTAACCCAGTATTCAGGGTGGAATCTACCCAGTTGTTCAGTTGAGAAGAAATAGGTTAGGGCGTTCAGTAGGCTAGAATGATTGGCGGGTGTGGTCACATGCTTATTTTTAAAATCAATTTCCAGCTTATGTGGCTTTAACTTAAGACCTGATTCTCCTGTTTCAATTCTTACTGAAGCATATTGAATCAGAATTCTTCCTTTTCGATTGTCTCTAGCAACCTCCTCCGCCTCACCTCTGGGTTAGGATCCAGTAGGATTGTCTGGATTTGGGGTAAGAGAATCTTCTGCAGTGGAAAAGCTGTGGAGCTGTTTTGACTTGCCCAGTTGTTTTAAGGTTCAAGCTTTTAGGGGGAAATGACTGAGTAAGCAGGAATAGGAAACAATAATTGATGGCCCAAGTCAGGTTGAATGAGCTAATGTTTTCTGCTAATTAGAAGTCTACTTAAAAACAGTTAGAAGTGTTTGCTTTAAACTTGCTTTTTGAACAAGTATCACACTGCCATAGAACAAAACTACTATCCTTAATTAAATAGAACATTCATCATGTGTTATCAAAGAATGACCATTCTCCCTTTTCATCTCATTCAGCTGTCCGCTAGTCTTCTGAGACTATACTAGAATGTCCATCGAAATCTCTGTGATTTCCGGGCTTCCGGCAGACGGCACGGTACTGAAAGCGACATGGTCGCGGAGCTCCGATCGAAGCCGCTTTGACAGCTAGAAGACGAGGACGGTTCGAAGACAGAACCGAGCCCAAAAGCTGCCCCATAGAGGCGGTGAGGTGAGAGGGCTTTCAGCATGTCCAGGAAAGATGGCGGCCATCCTGGGCATGAGAAAAAACCCCTGTGCTGTGCTGTTAAAGCATAGCATGAAGCTGCAGACGAGCCGAGAAGAAAAAATCCGGGCGGTTTAAAATAAACTGCAAGAAGCTAAATCTCTGTGATTTCCATAGACTTGGAATCTCATTGCACTATCATAAGAGGTAGAAATGTAGGGCATTCCTTAAGTTAAAATCGGTGTCCTCATCAAGGTGAACGCTGCATCCAATGCCAAAATCTGGACCTTGACAGGGAATGCTGAGATTTGTAACTTTTTGCCTTTTGTTGTTCAGTTGCTAAGTTGTGTTTGACCCTTCGCGAACCCATGGACCCCTGTCTTTCCACTGTCTCCCTGAATCTGTCCAAACTCATGCCTTCTACATTGATGACCCTATCTATCAATCTCATCCTCTGCTGTCCCCTTCTCTTGCCTTCAATCTTTTCCAACATCAGAAGCTTTTCCAACGAGTCCTCTCTTCTCATTTGGTGGCCAAAGTATTTGAGCTTCAGCTTCAGTATCTGTCCTTCCAAAGGATAGTCAGGGTTGATTTCCTTTAGGATGAATTGGTTTGGTCTCCTTGCAAACCAAGAAACTCTAAAAAGTCTTCTCTAACATGTTTTTCTTTGCCGGTAATAGTGTATTAATGGTCGTGTGGAACCTGATTCTCTTTCCGTCGAGCTTAACCACAAGTGACATGTTCTGTTGGGGTCACGTCCAACTGATGGACTTCCATGATACCTTTTACTTGGTGCCCTCTGGCAATATCACCCAAGTTTGCTTCTAAAAATGGAGAAATCTCATGGGAATTTTCAATGCCAAAAAGCTGCCTTTTTCATTCTGCATCTGGCATTTCCTGCAGAATTCTGAGCTGTCTGGGACAACAGCAATTAAATGCAGTTTATTTTTTGACTTGCACCCAGGAGAAACTGGGAGCAGCACAGCTCACTCATTAGGGATGCAACATGGGCAAATCTAGGAGTCCCCAATATTGCTTATGCTTCTACATTCTGGACCAGTTGTAGTTTTCAGGTGATCTTCAAGGGCAGTCTCATGAAGAACGTGTTGCAGTAATCTAAGTGGGAAGTGACCAAGGAATGTGTGACCCTAAGCAAGGGGCTTCCAATCCAGGAAATATACAATTGGGATTCCAGAGCAGAAACTGTGAGTCCACCTCGAATTGTGCAGCATCTCAGTCTGGGGTGTATGTGGGGGGATTCCATTCCCTCCAGAGTGAAAAGGACCTATCACCTGGAGGACAAAACCCCCAGATCCATTGTGTCTTACCAAGGTTGAGTTAAATAAATTTACAGCTGCAAAGCTTTCTTTGTGGAAAGAGTTGGATGTGACTTCCCTCCTCCTCCCCTCCATTTCCTTTGTGTTTTGCATTGTATCTTGTATGCAGTGAGCATAGCTAGTATATTCTCATTGAGCTTGTAATTCTAAGCAGTGGAATCAGTGCCAGGTTTCTGTTTTAACGTGAACTTAATGGTATATAAATCTAAATAAATAAATAAATAAATAAACTTATTTCTTCTAAATGGAGTAACCTGGCCCTGGAGGGAAAAGAGTCTGTTGGCGTTAGGAAATTGCCTTCCCTTTGCAAATTTTATGTAATATTGATTCATTTAAATATGTGTGGGTTTCCCCCCCTTTGATAGTAAGTTCTATTTCATACTTATAAGTTAGTGTAATGTGATGAAAGTTTTTATGTAGTATAAATAAAGGGTAGCTGTGAATGCCAGGAACCAATAGGTAGTTAGCAGTAGCAAATAACAGTAGCACTTAAACTTATATATTGCTTAATAATGCTTTATAGTTCTCTCTAAGTGATTTGCAGAGTCAGCATATTGTCCCCAACAATATGGGTCCTCAGTTTACTGGCCTCAGAAAGATGGAAGGTTGAGTCAACCTTGAGCTGGTCAGAATCGAACTGCAGTGGGCAGAGTTTGCCTGCAGTACCGCATTCCAACCATCGCACCACCAGGGCTCCTAAAACCTAAATTGTAATTGTGTAAGACAAATAAATGACCTAAAAGGCATGTTTAGAATGAAGTATTTCTTCGGGCATTAGGCTGCATTCAAGATGTTCTACTATAATTTAGTGTCATGAGATGATGCTAAAGCAAATCTTGAGCACCTCCTCCTCCAATTTTAAGAAGAAATGATTTAAAAAGTTCAGTTGTTTTGTAACAATGCAATGCACAGTCTCCCAAGTATGAGAGATTGGTTTGTGGAAGCCACAGTTTAGAAAGCCAACCTATTAACTACACTTTATACAAACCATGATTACAGCTAGTCCTTGACTTACAACAGTTCATTTAGTGACTGTTCAAAGTTATAACGGCACTCGGAAAATGACTTATGACTGTTGAAGCATCCCCATTGTTGCGCGACCAAAATTCAGCAACTTGGCAACTGACTCATATATATATGAAGGTTTGCCATATCCTGGGGTCATGTGATTCCCGTTTGTGACCTTCTAAACAGCAAAGTCAATGGGAAAAACCAGATTCACTTAACAATGGCGTTACTAATTTAACAACGGCAGTGATTCACTTAACAACTGTGACAAGAGGTTGTAAACGGGGCAAAGTTCATTTAACCAATGTTTCACTTAGCAACATTAATTTTGGTCTCAATTGTGGCCGTCATGCATTGCACTCACTTGAAAACATTTGCAGACAGAAGTTCTGTCTTGAATGTCAACCATTTAAACAACACAGTAGCCTTTCATTCAAGGACTTATCAAACCTTGCTTGATAGAGAATGGTGGAAGCTGAATTTCAGGCAGTTGAGTTAGCATCTGATAGGAGGTATTCTTTCCTGTCATATGCAAAAAGCAGAAAAGAATGGTTAAATACTTCAATTTGAGCCACCAGCCAGCCTCTGGGCAACTTACAAGAGTGAAACAAGACATTAGAATGAAAATAAAAGATGAAGACAAAAGAGGACAAGGATGATAAAGTAAATGGTCTTATTCTCCCTTGCCAAAAGCTTGAATGGGGACCCTGCTAATTTGCCTCTTGCTTCTTTTCAGCCTTATTTCCAGACATAAGAGAGAAAAGCACATTGGGCATGAGTATAGAACTTGTGTTGTGATTCCTCAGATTTTCAAGGCCCACTTTCAAGTTTTTCCACCTTAGTGGAAAAGATGATCGATTATTTAATACAGGTAGCCTTTAGTTTAACAATGGTTTGAAGTTACAAAGGCATTGCAAACAATCTAGGAGCGTGGTTAGGATGCTGGGATGACAATCAGCAGGCTCACGTTCATAATCAAAATCAGAATTTATTTTCGCCATGTGTGTCAGGACACACAAGGAGTTTGTCTTAAGTGATAGTGCTCAAACTACATACATACACAACAGAATACAATCAAGATACATTCATAGTCCGTTTGAATATATAAGCATAATCACGATCATTTGTGTATCTGCATAATCACGATCATTTGTATATATAGGCATATATAGGCAAAATACATTAAGGATAAGCATAAGATACATTCATAGTCTTAAAGGACATAACATTCATCATATCTTGTTGTAAAGTGCGGACAAAAACCATTTCATCTTGTCAGGACACTCTTCGCACTAACACTGTCCTATGAATCGTTTGTTGATCAGTAGGTTGATGACATGAGATAAGAAACTGACCTTATGTCTGGTTGTTTTGGTTTGCAATGCTCTGTAGCATTGTCCAGATAGGACAAGTTCAAACAGATTATGTCCAGGGTGTGAGGAATCCATAATTATTTTCCCCGTTCTTTTTTTGGATCGTTCAGTGTACAGATCTTCAGTGGAGAGGAGTTTTTAGCAATTATCTTTTCCGCAGTCCTGATTATTCTTTGAAGTCTATGTTTATCTTGTATTGTTGCATTGCCAAATCGGACAGTTATTGAGGTGCAGATTACGGATTCAATGTTTCCTCTGTAGAACTGAGTCAGCAGTTCCTTGGGTAGTCTGAGCTTTCTGAGTTGTCTCAGACAGAACATTCTTTGTTGTGCTTTTTTAATGATAGCTATGATGTTGGATGACCATTTTAGATCTTGAGATATTGTAGAACCTAGAAATTTGAAGGATTCTATTTTTGTTACTGTGTTGTCTGATATTGTGACAGGAAATAGAATAGACTGGTTTCTTCTACAAGCAACTATTATTTCCACTGTTTTTAGTGAGTTCAGTTTTAGGTTGTTCTTTTCACACCACAAGGCTAGTTGTTCAATTTCTTGTCTGTAGGAAGATTCGTTGTTGTCTCGAATAAGGCCAATCACTGTTGTATCATCTGAAAATTTTAGTATTTTGACAGAGAGGTCTTTCAAAGTGCAGTTGTTGTTGTATAAGGAGAATCTGTCAAGACCTGGTTGCTTGTGCGTGTCTGGATGACCTTCTGTCACTTGCTTCAGCTCCTGCGAACCCAACAATTTGAAAGCGGGGAACAATGAGAAGATTGATGGATACCAGTTTGGTGGGCAACTTAACAGGGACATGAAAGAAGCCTCCAACTGGGCATCGCTTGGGCAACAGTGATCTCATTGTTTAATCCTTTCATCCCAAAGCACTTCGTTCTCTTGACATGAATATAGGAGTATTGAAAACAATGACTTACACGATAGTCTCAAAGTTATGACTATTACTCCATCCATCCCCATGGTCACATGATTGAAATTCAGGGACTTTATGACTAGCTCACACTTCTGATGGCTGATGTCTCATAGTCACATGATCACAATTCCCAGGTGGCTTCTGACAAGCAAAATCAGTGGAGGAAGCTGGATTCATTTAATGACCATGCAATTTGATTCATTTAACAATCATAGTAAAACAGGATCCTGTCACATGAAACTCAAGCTGCCCTTGAGTTTTGAACCAGAGCTGACAGTTTTCCAGCTCACAAGCCCAGGATCTTAACCGCTGAGCCATTGCACTGGCCTAAACTTTTCTTTTTAAAATAATAATAATAATAATATTGCTATTTAAGGGGGAAATGTCCAAATTAATTTAATGCAATTTTTTTCAGACCAGGTTTCTGCAACCTGTTGCCAAGGCCACGTGGAGTGGAAATTAGGTAGATTTTGGAACAGAACGGAATTTTTTTATTAACCAAGTGTGATTGGACATACAATTTTAGCAACAGATCAAGAAAAGGCTGATCGTTCACCTCGTGACATAGACATACTTGAATATATGAAACCAGATGTTTGGGCCAATAATAAACGAAAGAAAACATGTTGGGGGGAATTTTTAAAAGATCCCATCTGTTTAGGTATCATTTTCTAGATGCCAGATCGGCACTCTGAGGCACGTAGCTCTATGTCCAAAGGGCTATTTGTTTTGTCACAGATGGATTATTAGTACTTATTCCCCACTGTTCCAGCAGAAGGACCTCACATGGATGGTTGTGAACTGGCCAGAGATTATCCACGTTAGGTACCATGTTTTCCAAGTGATTCCAGTTTGTTTTCTAATGTCCAGTAAATTCCCAAACATTTTGGAAGCAACAGTGCAGTAGCCTGGAGCAAAAGATGCCATTTCAGAATATGCAGATTGCTGAAAATGTACAGCTTTCTGCGGTTCAGATGTTGAGTGCTACTGCAGTCTTCCGCAAAGAATTCAGATAGCAAAATAGTTTATGCGCTAGCTGCTGCTTTGTGGAAGAATTAACTCCCATTTAACAAATGGCAGTAATGACAAAACATCAGCCTCACATTTGTGGGTAATGAGTAGGGCAGAAAGCAACTAGAAATTTATTGCAAGATTTCCGGGGGATTTGCATTAGAGCTTCAAGAGCTTCTGACTTCCATTAATGTAGGGATTGAACATTTTGGTGTTTAATGTTGGAAGCTCTGCTCTGTAATAGCCTCTTACACAGAATTATTTGGCAGAAAAGAAGATTGTGGTAGGTAATTATTCTCATGCGCTGATCTCCCATTTTTTTCAGATGCCACACAAACATACACATTCCTGTATACAGAGCCTCTTTTTTTGTGTTTGTTTGGTGACCCTCCAGATTCCCACAAGTCTGAATTCACATGCTTCTGTAGTAGAAGAATTGTGTTGGAGCATCTGGAAAAAAAAAATTCACTCAGTGCTCACATATTTTAACTATTGCCATGGTGTCAAAAGTTGTCTTTTGCAACTTGCCTTCAGAGGTTTTGGGTGCTCCAACACTGGCGGCTTTTAAGAAGGGACTGGACAAACATTTGTTGAAAATGGTAACTCTGTACTCTGTTAAGTGCAAATCATTCTGCAAATCCATGCTTCCGTCTAAAGGCCAAAATATTAAGTGGGATTTTCTTGACTTTCTTAAACTACTTGAAAGAATGGTGCTAACATTTCTTCCTACTTAACATAGTCTAGGTTTTCTTCTTGTTAAATATGAATGGTTTTAGGGATAAGAGTTTAAACAATGAAATAACAATGAGGATAACCCATTGAATACTATCGGAAAAGGAGGAAGAGGATTAGAGTGTAGAGTTGGTTATTGAGAAGATGAATGAAAGGGGCAACTGTAAAACAAATAAAATATATAGATGAATTGGTGCCATATATCTTAACACTTCAGTAGTGTCTGGCCAGGTATTAATCTATCAGTAAAACAGTGTTCCTGCCACCACATATCTGAAGGCCACGGAGAGATAAACCTGGAGTTTTTGATATTTCAAAAAGTTACCTTTGACCTTCAGCAGAACTTTAAGAATCTAAATTTTGTATGATGTTTTAGAAATCCAAGATACTAGTATAGTACCTTTAAACATCTGTACAAACCTGTATGTATATATGAGTGTAAGGACACTTGGCATTTATTTATTTAATAATTAAATAAACCGCTCCTGGTTTCATGGGTATTCAGGCATCTTCAATACAACCTCACCTGTCCTTTTCTCAGCCTGCCTTGAAGGAGTATTTTGCAAACTAGATTGGGCAAAAGATGGAATAAAAATCAATGCCACCTATTTAAATCGCTTAAGATTTGCAGATGATGTTGTTCTCTTCTCAAAAGATCCAGAAGAGCTACAAAGACACATACAAGATCAGGAGAACCATTTGGCTTAAAAATAAACCTGAATAAGAGCCAGGTTATGTTTAATAAATTCCCCAAAGGAAAAAAATATATATCTGAAGAAGAACTGGACGTAGTAGACCTCTACCTTTACCCTGGAAAACGGATCTCAATGGTAGGTATGAAGGAAATTGAACAGAGTGTTAGATGTGGTTGGCAGGCATTCGGCAAGCTAAGCATAATTTTCAAGCACAACCTACCCCTATACCTGAAGAGAAAAGTTTTCGATAAGTGTGTGCTACCTGCCTTAACATATGCTAGTGAAACATGAACACTAACCTCACAATCAATACAAAAGCTCCGATTGGCGCAAAGAGCCATGGAAAGATACATACTCAACATTACAAGACAAGGCAGAAAGACACACACATGGATTAGAGAACAAACGGAAGTATACAATATCATCAAGAGAGTAAAAGAATTGAAATGGTAATGGGCCGGTCACATAGCAAGAAGAACTGATGGCAGGTGGACCAAGGCAGTCATGGAGTGGATCTCGCTTGATACAAAGCATTCACAAAAGAAACCTAAAACCAGATGAACCCAAGACATCAACAAATATTGGAGGCCTATTGGCAAAAGAAAGCTCAGGACCTTATAGGTTGGAAACATGCAGAAGAGGCCTTCATCCTAAAATGGATAAACAATGGCCAAAATGATGATGATGATAATGATGATGATGATGACGACGACGATGACATGGAGGAGGAGGATGTCGACAGGCATATTCATGGGGGGGGGAGAAAACACAAATCAACAGGACATCAAGTGATGCAGATTATATTGTTTAGACAATTTTCACCAAGCTATAGAGATACTTCTTCTACTAATCATGATACTTCTGTTACTGCCAGTAAAAAGTATCAAACATGCAGGGCAAATTCACAGGACTCTGGCAGGCTTTTAATTCATTAGGTGGTGTTGCCAGCAAATGACTTTGTCCAGGTGTCATTGGATATGTGCAGAATATTTCAAACAAAATTTGATATAAGCAGCTGGTTTTGAGACCCTGTATCGACCAGCTATTGCCAAGATAATTTGATATCCTACTAACTCCATATTCAGTTTTACGGGCATTGCAAATTCCCACTTCACAGTACAGCTGCAAAATATCTGGACTAATCTGTCTACGTGTGATTCCTTAGCCACTGGAAATTTGAAACTTGCTTTCAGTACACACCGATTTGATCCATTTCACAAAGGAAATCGGGTGGGAGGCTCCTTAAAATGTTGCAAAGACATGTTCATAACTCTACCTTAAAAATTAGTAATTTGCGTTGCCTGATTCCCTTTTATAAAAATGAAGTGTAGGGCTGAAAGCATAGAAATGTGCTTTCAGTTGAGGGGGGGGAAACTCTGTGGAAATACTGACTCTAAAAACTCGGTGATTAAAGACTCTTGATTTGAAAGCTTTCTATTTTGAAAACTTTAGCTCCTGAAGCATACTTGGACTCGGTGACTGTCATTCAGCGAGAGATGCCAACATTGAATTGTATCTGGAAATTCCGTGTTTTGGCCTACTTCAAATCTTACATGCTGAGTGTTGCTTCAGAGAAACATAACATTTGTATTCTGAAAAACCTTTTTGGGGTAGGATCTTAGATTAAATTTTGCATTGCTGAACCATATCCTTTCTGAGGATAATGTTCCACCTTCCTGGTTTTCCGGTTTTCCCCCAACTTAGTTCATGCCCAGCCCTAATGGAGTGCTTGGAGGGTTTCCCTCTCTTTAGAATTAATAGGGATCACAAACTTCCTCCAACTTCCCTCTTGTGCATGAATTGTGACATTTTCTGCCCTTGGGGAAGGACACTTGGAGAGTAAGTTTAGAGTAAGGTACTGTAGAGAAGAAGTCTCCAACCGTGGTCCCTTGAAGACTTGTGGACTTCAACTCCAGAATTCCCCAGCCAGCCACTGCTCATATTCTTTAAAATATGAGCAGTGTGGAGGCCGTTCAGATTTCAGGAAGAATCTAATTCTAGAGATCAGCTGCTGCTACAGAGAAGTCCACTTCCAGAGTCCTGATAGAATGATGATGTTGTTTAATAAAAGAGACCTGGAGTCCCCAATCCGCCCTGGCAGAAACTATGGAAGATAGGTGATTCCTCAAGTAATCCAACCTCTATGCTGTAAGTAATGATCCATACCTTGCATTGCATCTAGAAGCAAACTGTCAATCAGTGCAGCATGTGAAGCAAATGTCTGGACCAGTTGAAGTCTCTGAGTAGTCTTCAAGGGCAGTCCCATGTAGACCATGCTGCAGTAGCTGAGACATGAGGTGACCAGGAGCCATGAGTGACTGTCGAAAGAAGACTATTACTTGCACAATTCTGATCTTTGTAGGTATAGACAGATGGTGGAATCTAAATATATTACAATGTAAACCATTGTTTGGATAGCGAGATGGGTGGCATATAAATTTAATAAATAAATAAATAGGTTTGCTGTTTGGAATTAGAGCAACATGCCTCAGGATGAATGGGTTGATGTCTTACTTGTAAGATTCCAGAAGTACATAATTGGTTGCTCTGAGAAACAAGAGGCTGGACTTGATAAGCCTTTGGTACCTGTTATTTTTCTATTATGGGGTGTACGTTACTACTTTCCCAGTGCTTGCTTTTTTATTTTTTATTTTGCATTAATGCATTACTGTACTAGAGTACAGGTGCACTAGATATTCCAAAATACCTTGATAGAAAAATGATAGCTCCTTTTTGGGGATGTGTGTGGTGTGCTGGCCTGTCTCATCACAATGAATATACCCATCCTTTGCAACCTGAACTTTACCATTGTCCTGATAAAGAGGCATCTGCTCAAAATGTGGTAGGAGTCAGTTACAATAACGTCTTCCTGGCACCACCTTCTTTTCCATTTTCCATTTACTTGTTAGGTGTGATTCCTCTGCTTGTTCACAGTTATCGCTTTGACCATCTTCAGCTGTCATTTTATGGGGAAACAGTATGCCTTTCGATCTGTCTACAAAGTAAGAATTGAACAAGAAGACAAAACAAGCAGAGAGTTGCTTGGTGAGGACCTCACAGCTATTTTTAGTTGGTGTCTGCCATGACATGAGGTTTTGAAGCTAGCAGTGCACATCTCTCCTTCTGATGCCATGCATCCATCACCCAAAAGGGGAGGGGGAATTCCTCCAAACAGCTCTTTGGTGTTTCAGGATGACAAATTTATTAATGCTTATTTGTTTGCATTTCCTATATGGACTTGAGCAGCAGGTATCCTACCTTTGGAAGAAGTGTGTTTTTCACTGTGCAGTTAACTATGTGATTTTGTGATCTTGTCACAGTAGGTGAATTCTTCCTGAAAGGACAATTTCACTTTGTGGCGGTGGCGGCAGGGAAAAAGAGATTGAAGACCATTGTTGGAAGTCAGGCTTCTTGGATATATTGATGGTACTCAGTTTTACTGCTCAATTTCTTGCTGATCAAGTGACAGTGTCAAAGAATTCTCCAGGTGCCTGAAGGCTGTTTGCGTCTGAAGAAAGAGAGTCAGTTTGAGATCCTATCAAAGCAAGACATTACAAAGGTTTACAGATTCGAACTTTAGTTCTGAAGAGAGTTGCATTTCTAGCAGAAATGGTTTACAGTTAAGGAAGGAGGTGGAGCAGGTGGCAAATAAGGCCAAGAGGGCCTTTGTACAAGTCCATCTTATGGACCAATTGCAACCATCTCTGAAGCAGAAAGTGTTCCACATTTCCGCTCATGCCTTAGTCACTTCTTGATGGGACTAGATGTAATCCTTGACTTACAGCCATTCATTTAATGACCATTCAACATTGCAATGGCACTGGCTTATGACCGTTTTCCAGCTGACCCTTGGAGTGGTCACATGGTCAAGGTTTGGACACTTGGAAACTGGTATGTATTTATGATGGGCGCAGTGTCCCAAGGTCATGTGAACACCTTTTGCGACCTGCCAAGCAAAGTCAATGGAGAATCCAGATTCACTTAATAGCTGTGTAAACAACTTAACCACTGCAGTGATGCACGCAACAACGATGGCAGAAAAGATCATAAAGGAGAGCAAAGCTCACTTAACAACTCTCTTGTTTAGAAATGGAGATTTTGGGCTCAATTGTGACCATAGACCGAAGACTACCTCCACTGCAATGAACTTTCCACAAAGCTGTACTTGAAGAACCTCAGAAGCACAACTGATCCAGCATGTTGTGGCTCAAGTAGTTATAGGGATATAGTAACCAACCTCTTGTATAAACTTCTACTATGAGAGCTGCGTGCAAGAAAGTCTCAACTCTGCCCCGTAGTATGAAGTATCTGCTTTCTTTGCAAGACTTCTGGAAAGGCTGAAATAATCCAAGCATTTGGTCGCATGACTGTGATACTGCTCATCTGAAGATATTCACCTTAGTGTTCATTGATGTATTTTGTTAAACTTATGCTCATACCTTTGGGTTTGAAGTATTTATTTTTCTCCCAACTTTACAAAGAAGTTTTCACAAAATGCTTTTTATCTATTGGAAACAAATATATCAGCATCTTATGAACTGCTGGTCCATAAAGAATGCATTGAATCACCTGCTACAAAACTTTCTTTATTTTTATTTATCTCTATTTATATTAGTTTAGTTTGGTTTAGTTATATTTATTTATAGTGCTATTTGTTTCCTGGTTTAATTATTTTTACATGAGTGCTCACTGACAGACATAGGAGTGAACTGAAATATGGGTGATATAAATTTTCAATATATAAAACCTTTTAGAAAATGTTCCCTGTAGGTATTTCAAAGGTCCTTCAAAATCGGGTTATGCCAGCAGGCCTCGTACAGGGATGGGTAAACTTGTCACTGACTTTGTTATTATTAATATCCCATTGTCTGTTACTTTCTTTTCTTGTTTAATTATTCTTTTATATATTGTAATGGTTTAATAATTATTATATAACAGTTTAGGTAATGATTGTTTTATATGTATTGGTTTATTGGATTGTTGTATGCCACCGAAAGTCACTTTCTGTGAGTCAGGCAGCTATATAAATATGATGGATCAATCAATCCGTAACATGTTGCGTTTAGCAATAGCATTAGTGCTTAGACTTATATACAGCTTAACAGTGCTTTCCAGCCCTCCTTAACAGAGTCAGCATATTGTCCCTAACAATCTAGGTCCTCATTTTACCAACTTCGGAAGATTGGAAGGCTGAGTCAACCTTAAGCCGGCCAGAATTGAACTTCAGGCAGTTAACTTGTAATACTGCATTCTAACCATTGTGCCACCATGGCTATTTAAGAATGGCAGCAGCTGCAATAAGATATACAGAGAATATGAGAGCTATTTTCAGACATTGGCTATGGAATGATAGATATAATTACATCTGCAGCCTTATGGTTTGTTGATAAAATGGTTAATTTTTACTGTAAAAAGAACAAAAAATTAGGTAAAATAGCTAAACAAAAGTTTGAAAACTTGACATCTGGAAAATGTCAAGGTCAAATCTAATAGAGCACTTCATAAAGCCCATTTGAAGCTTTATGTAGCCAAAAATAAAAATACCTGACATGTTTCACATCTCTAAACTCCTGCTGAGCCTTTTCAGGTTATGTGCAGGAGGACTTGTATCCTGGTTTCATCTCCCAGAGTTTTATTATTGAATCCTCAGAGGCGTCTTGTTAAACGTACAGTGATTTTGTTTTGTGGATAAAATTCATCATACCTGGGTTGACTTTGACATAGAGCCAAATATGTTGTCTAATTACTTGTTGGGTTAAACTGGAACAGTTTCAATTCTTGATATTGGAGGAAAGGGAGGCTCCTTGCTATGGTACCTTTCACCATTGTCCTCTGGATAATTCTCCTATTTGGTTTGTAACATTAGCTGCGAGGTTTGGCTAACCTATAAAGGAGAATATTTGTAGCTCAGAGTTAAAATGAGACATCATGGTGCTCTCTAAGCTTGGTTGGTTTTTTTGCAGACATTTCATTACCCAAACTTAGGTGCATTGATGATGTTACCTTGTTTGGGTAATGAAATGTCTGTAAGAAAAACCACCAAGCTCAGAGAGCATCAAGGACCCCTCAGGTTATGTTAACTTAGCTAATCTCACGAATGCCTGCCTCTCAGAAACATTTATTAGATAGAGAAAAGCATTATAGGCAACCTAAAATGGTAGCCTAAATTATTGTCAATATCAGGCAGTCCTGGAGGAACCAAATGATCTTCCCCCAGTTCAACCCGGCTTCAGGGTGGGCTGTAGGGTTGACACTGCCTTGGTTGGCCTGAGGAATAAGCTTCAGGAATGAGCAAAGGAAGTGTGACTCTTGATGATTCTTCTTGAATTCCTAGCAGATTGTAAACTATAATGTTTGAAATCCTAATGGATTGCCTGAAAAGAGTTAGAACAGGAGGCATGACTTTGAAGTGACTCTGTTCCTCTTTCTCAGATACATTTCAGATGGTCTCCTAGGAGACATGTGCTCCTCAGAATGAGAAATATTGCATTGGGTCCCTTAGGATGCCACTCTGTCTCCAGTGCTTTTAAGTATCTACATCAAACCACTGGTGGAGATCATCTGGAAATTTCGTGATGGAGGCTATTGAAATGCTGATGTCATTCAAATCTACCCATGAAATCTTCAGGAAATAGTGTAGTTAGTACTGTATATAGGTCTGTTGGTTATATACTCTAGGTCCTGGTCTAATTGTGATAGGTGTGGCTCAGCTTGGTTCAGCTGGCCAGCCATTCAGTAAACCAACCTGTAGGGTTTTTAAAGGGATCACAACCCATATAACCCTAACAGCCATAATTTCAGAAAGATCCTGCAATATGACACAGTTTCAAAAATAGTATGTATTTCAGGATTGCTTCTGGATATAAATCCCTCTTTGTTTTCCCACAATAAAGAAATGATCAGGGATGCCATTCCAAGTGAATTTACCAGTCTTGGTTGATCAGCCCCCATTCTCACTGTCTTAAACAATAATGATCTCAAGATCATTGTTCATCTGCTAGTAACCTCCAGGTTTGATTATAGTAACTTGCTGTATTTGTGCCAATTGAAGTCTGGTGCAAAGACTTCAGTTGGTTCAGATGACAGCAGCTGGCTATAGCCTATTTAAAGTCCTGAATTGGCTACTAATTTGTTTCCAGACAAAACACAAAGTGCTAATCATTACCCTTAGCCCTACTCAGTTAGACCCAGATAGACTGAGAGAGTCCCTCCTTTGATAAGAACCTCCATGTGTACTATGTTTTGACTGTACAGGTCTTTCTTGACTTACACAACCATTTGTTTAGTGACTGTTCAAAGTTACAAAGGCCCTGTGACAGGACCTCATATTACGCAACATTCCCATAGCCAAATGATCAAAATGTGAGTGCTTGGCAACAAGTATTCCAAAGTATCATGGTGAACATTTGCCCAGAGACCTTCCAACAAATGAAGTCAATGGGGGAAGTCGGATTCACTTAATAGCCACGTTGTGATATACTTAACAGCTACAGTGATTTGCCTTTAAAAAATGGCGAAAAAAGGATATAAAATTGGACATGACTCACTTAGTAACTGCTTTGTTGATGAAGATTCTCAGTCATCCAGATACAGTTGTCAATAAGTTGAGTCATGGCAACTGGAATTCTTTTCTTGTTAGTCTGAAACATTTCACTGCTTATCTGAGTAGCTTCTTTGGTCTTCCTCACACTGAAGAAGCTACTTGGATAAGCAGCGAAATGTTTCAAGCCAATTAGCAACTGCCGTGCTTAACAATGGAAATTCCAGTCCCAAATTGTGGTTGTAAGTTGAGGACTACATATAGTTTCTACAATCTCATCTGGCAGCAGTGCGGGACTAAATCTTCTTTGTTGCCATCACAGCTCTGGTATGCACCCCCTGCCGAAGTGAATAGTGTGCCTTCTTTATTAGTTTTCTACAAGCCCTTAAAACGATCTTTTTGTGCATTCTTTTAAGTGCTAATCTTGACTGCTAATTTTAGTTATTAATTATGCTTGGTTGTCTTAATTGCCGCAGTAACTGTTTTTAATGTCTGGATTTTAAATTTGATCTTTGTTGTAAAACAAGCGAAACAAATCTGGGGCAAGGGAACAATACGCCACTCAGTTATTTCATACTATTCTCTGGGTAGTAAAATAAGAGATAGAGAAATGTAGTAATGTACATTTGTACATAGCTGTACTTTTAGCCATAAATAATTGCTAGATAGTCCTTCTTTTACTCCAGTTAGTTTGACTGTCTCTCTGGCTTTTTTAAACCTCTTAGCTTTCAAGAAACAGTCTGTAGGTTTCTGCATGTGGGTGGAATAGGAACAGCTGTTTTAGAAATTTACTATACAAAGCAGTATCTACAAGGTAATGCAAAAGAAAAGTTGGAGAGTGTAAAGCATGGGCTGCCTAAGTAAGAGAGGGTTGGCTTGGCTTCACTTGATTCAGTCTAGAATTATATTTTGTTCTTCAGCACCTTGGATAGAGCACTGACTCTGCTGCTCCTGCTTGGAAGAGAAGCAGTGTTTCTGATGGCTAAGGGATTCTGGGAGTTGGAGTCCACATACCTTAATGTGGTTCAGATTGAGAAACACTGTTCTAGTAGGTGCCTAAATTCCTTCTGAACATTTCGACAGTCTGATAGCATTACTGAAGCCTTGTAGCACCATAAAATCTTACTGTGGCATTATTGTGTTTTAAAACTGAGGGGTGATGGGTGGTCTTTTTGGAAGCAGTCCTCAACATGATGTGTAAAAGCTGTATCTAATGGTTTGGAAGGTCTACTATGAGTAAGTGGTGACAATTCCACATTCAAGTCTGTCTCTGAGCTTGTGAGAATTTTGGGGCCATTCTTTATAACAGAATAACAGAATTGGAAGGGACCTTGGAGGTCTTCTACTCAGTCAGGAAACCCCCCTAGTCCAACTCCCTACTCAGGCAGGAAACATTGCAGACAAATGGCTGTCTATTCTCTTCTTAAAAACCTCCAGTGTTGGAGAATCTACAACTTCTGGAGGTACCGTATTTTTCACACCATAAGACGCGCTTTCCCCCCCCCCAAAAAAGGGGGGGAAGTGTCTGCGCCTTCTGGAGCGAATACTCCCAAAAAGCGTGGGAGATTGCTCCGCTGGACACCGGGAACGCTCCAGTTCAGCCTCCAGGGCGATCCTTTGGCTTTGGAGCGTCCTGCGGAGCGATCTCCCTGCACCCGGAAATCGCTCCGC
>JANHFO010002467.1:70931-92043 GCA_032468095.1 Pareas carinatus | reverse complement strand
AGATAACATAAAAATTTAACATTGAACTTTAACAATATTTACAAAATATGGGATATGGGGGAAAGGGAATGGGAAGAGGGAGATGGGAGGGGAAAGGGAGGAATTGGTGATGTACAGATAAACCTGAATAACCAACATAGAACTTTAACAATATTTATAAAATTATGGGGAGTGGGGGAAAGGGAATGGGAAGAGGGGGAGGAAGTTGGCCACATGTAAGGGTCATATTTCTACCTGCCCTCTTCTGACAAACAAACCCGCAGGTGTTTACAACACAAACTACAAAATCATCAATAAAACCTACACAATAAATAAAACAAAAATACATAAAACATTTCTCAAGTCCTTTGGATCCTAAGTAATAAAGTGTCACTCATGAAAAGCAGAGTAGTTTATAATAAACACAGATTTTCCAAACTTCCTTTAAATTCAGCAAGGACAAAATTGCAAAGGGATTCCACAATGTCTCCAGCTTTAGGTTTTTCTAACTAGAATAATTTCTAATTCTCCTTCCTGAGTGTGCAGAGGAACAGAGCTTCCAGTTGGTGTCATAATGACTAAGTCATTCCATTCGAATGAGCAGATCTATGCAATAAAGGGATTTGCAAATTGAAGCTAATACTTTGCATTTGACTTGTAAAACAATGGGAGGGACAGTGCAGCTGAGCAAAAAAGTAGTGCCACATGAGACACCCAGCAGAAGTCTAGCCAACATCTGCATATTCTGTTGCTTCTGAGTGTTCCACAAAAAGACTATTACAATAATCTATTGGGGATTATTGAGAGGCAATCAATAGGTCACTCAGAGGCTAGATCAGACCTATCCAGAAAGGAATGAAGTTGCTAAATTAAAGGAGGATGACCAAAGGATGACTGAGAACCCTGCACAAGCACAGAATTGAGATGTCTCCACAAATTGCACGCCTCTTTCTTGTGGATGGGGAGCCTCTTCTAATTGAACTTGACTGGATTCTGCTTCTGTTTGCTACAACCTTATTGCAAACTGCAATATATCTAGAAGACCAAAGACCCAGCATATCTGAGGATAAAAATGGGAGGGAGATCTGGGCATCATGTGGATAAAAGTGGCATGTAGAACCTCATTCCTATATGGTTTCTTCTTAAAGATATTAAAGAATTTGTATAGTCCAGCAATTATTCCCATGGTTACCTAAAATGAAGACACTTTTGTATAAGGCGGGGAAGATACATGTTACTCCTGGCTTCCAGTCTGGTGCTGCGACCTCCATTTATCTCACAGACGTCAGAGGCGCAAAGTGTACTGTGCAAAATAGTTAGGATACAACGAGTAACAGAACTTGTTGGGGTTGTGGTGGTATATTTCTCCTACTGTATCCTCGAGGATAATGGAACCCTAATTCCCACCATCCTCAACCAACATCTGCCCCGCTCTCCCCCGCCTCTGTCACTGGACCAAGGGCGACCGATACCAGCGGATCCGGGATCACCTTACGTCTCCGGCAGTCGCCACAAATAAACGCACGCCTCTTCTTCTCCGGAGAGACCAGCGGAGGCCGCAGGGCAGCGGGAGGGCGCAGGGGGGCCGAAAAGCAGAAAGGGAACCTCCGAAACCGCGGAGGTTCCCGCTTCTCCAGCTCCGACCGCGCCTCGGTTATAAGGGGTCGCTGCGAGGAGGAGCCGCCTCCAACTCCGCCGGGCAGCTTTCGCGGGGGGGGGGCGGCTGCGCGTCGAAGGAGAAAGCGCGCTTCTTCGCGAAAGGCGCCCGCCTGCCAGGGACGCAAGGCGGAGGAAGCGCCTTCCCGCTTGGCACGGAACTCCGTCGCACTGACTTCTGCACACACGTGCTCCCCCCCGACCCCCGGTTTGGATGGGGCTGGCGTTTTCCCGCCGTTCATCGACCCTCCCGCGCCCGGCTCGGCGCCGCAACTTCCACGTGCAGAACTCCAGACTGGTAAACTCAGAGGTCGTCAGTGAAGACTGCTGGGTAAGCAACACGTGGGTTTGGCCTCGTTTGAGGTGCAGGTGGTCCTCAACTTACACCAGTTTGTTAAGTGACCGTTGTAAAACTTTCAAAACTTGCACTGAAAAAAGTGGCTTTAGGACCGGTTTTTTCGTACTTATGTTGCAGCATTCCCATGGTCACGACCAGAATCTGGATATTTGGCAACTGGTTCCTGTTTCCGAGGGCTGCAGTGTTCTAGGGTCACTGTTTGCGACCTTCTGACAAGCAAAGTCAGTGGGAGAATCAGATTCACTCAACAACCGTGTTACTAACTTAACAATTGCAGTGATTCACTTAACAACTGTTTGCAAGAAAGGTCGTAAAATGGGATATTAGCTTAATGACATCTCACTTAGCAACAGAAATGTTGGGGTCAGTTGTGGTCAAAGGCTACTTGTATTCCAGGGGTTGTTCTGGAAAAAAAAGCATGTACTTTTGTTCCTGTCTTTCCTTTGGAGCCTTGTTTTCGAACCTTGACATGTAGAAGGTGAATGGACTTCGACTTCCAGAATTGTCAGCAAGACTATGCTGTGGAATTCTTGGAATTAAAATCCATATACCTGGAAATTGCCAATGTTGGGAATCCCTGCTTTGGAGTGTCTGTATATGCCCATCATCAGCATATACAGTTTTTGCACATCCCTTATTAATAGCAATATTAATATTAATAGACTTATATTCTGCTTCACAGTGCTTTACAGCCCGCTCTGAGCAGTTGACAGAATCAGCCTATTGCCCCCAACAATCTGGGTCTTCATTTAAACCAACCTCAAAGGGATGGAAGGCTGAGTCAACTTTGAGCTGGTCAAGATCAAACTTCTGGCTGTGGACAGAGTTCGTACTGCATTCTAACCACTGTGCCACCAGGACTCTTATTAATCGCTTTTTTATATCCCATGTTCTCATGGTGTTGCCTTTCAACTTTTCTGCAGTGTCTGCAACCTTAAAGCCAACTTAAGAAACCCATTCCCAAATTTCAAGGCCTTCTTACACTTTGATCAATGGTGATGGTTCACTTCTGTCTGGATCAGTGTTTCTTCAGCCTTGGCATGTTTTAAGAGTTTAAGTTTTCATGCTGACTGGATAATTCTGGGCATTGACGTCTATGCTGAGAAACGCTGGTCTAGATCATGTCAATGAATTCCTCTGTTGAAGCAACCCGGTTGCACATATCAGCCTTTTCTCCTATTTCTTACATCAAACGTTAACGTGCTTCCTTGTAATTCTAACCGTCAGTTGCTTTCATGCCATCTGTGCAACAGGAAATAATGTGACAAGATTTTAGATATCTGAACACACCTATCCTTTCTTCTTTCCTTTGCCATTTTGTTGGCTACACATACCTCATTTCTAAGTGTTCTAAATTCCAGATCCCTCATTATACCTCACCTCTGAGATCACTTTAAGTTTACTATCCTTTTTAAATGGTGATGCCCAGAACTAAAATAGAATAGAATTCTTTATTGTCCAAGTGTGATGAACACACAAGGAATCTGCCTCTGGTGAATAAGCTCTCAGTGTACATACAAAGTGATAAATCATAAATCACAAGATACAATCATGAAACATAAGGTACAACAATGAAGCGATAAATCATAAGAAACCAATAGGGGAAGTTAATAGGAAAGATGAGAAGATGAGTAGGATAATAGCAATACAGCCCTACTACATGGGTAAATATCCTTAGGCATAAGGCAGAGCTGTGGGAATTAGGTGTTTAGCAGAGTGATGACACAAGGGAAAAAACTGCCTTTGCGTCTAGTTGTTTTGGCATGCAATACCTTATAGCTATGTCTTGAGGAGAGAAGTTGAAACAGTTTATATCGAGGATGTGAGGGGTCTGTCAATATTTTCTCCGCCCTCCTTCTGACAGGTGCAGCATACAGGTTCACAATGGAAGGCAGGCTGGTAGCAATTGTTTTTTCTGTACTCCTAACTATCCTTTGGAGCCTGTGCCTATTCTGTTTGGGTGCGATATTCAAATTTATTCAAATGGAACAATTCCTTCCCATAAGTAGGAGTTTATGCTTCCAAGGTAACAGTTGACTTTTTAGCAGTAGTTTCACACTGTTGATTCCTATTAAACATGCTCGACAAGTTTACCTAGGCCTTTTCCATACAATGCTGCCAAGCCAGGTTTTCCCCCATTCTATACAAGTCTGATTTTTTTTTACACAGTTGCAAAATTTTACATTTCTCCCTGTTTCATTCCACTCTATTCATTTTAGACCACTGCTCAAATCTGCTTAGATTTCTTTTTTTGTAATCTCTTCTTTCTCCTACAACATATTAGCAAATCCTCCTAACTTTGTGTCCTTTCAATCCCCTAATTCAAATCATGGATAAAATGTTCACTAGCAAAACGCCTAGAACAGAAACCTCAATACAACCAGTCCCCCAGTCTTTGCATGCAGTCATTTAGCCGCCCCTCAGCCCATCTGTGATATAATGTAGCCCAGATTTTGCCATTTTAGTAAAGGGAATAATGTAAGGCTTTCTGTCAAAGGTTTTTGTCAAGGTTTAGCAGAAAAGTTGCAAGGAAGCATCAATGCTTTCTGAGAATAATGTAGAAAAACAGAAGCCTACTTTCAAGAAAAGAAAAGCTTTATAAACTTAGAAGATACAGTTGTGTGCTTAGAAATCTGCACAGATCAGCAAAGCATTGTATGCATTATTTATATAATGTTCAGTTCTAATTTATCCACTATTAAAGGCTTTCTTGCTTTTGAGTTAAAGTATCCACCCATCCTTAAGTCATCACAAAGCAATGCTGGCATGACATTTGATGTCCTGATTGCCAATTCCTATCCTATCTCTATTGTCACTGTTCTGAGTCACTGAGCTCCCTGTTCCTCGTGGCCAGATATCCTCTAGACTTTGGGCTGACAGAAAAATATGCAGATATAAAATTTATTACCCCAATAACCAAGACCTCTTCTGTCTCGGGAACCAGGCTGGCGAAGGTGCTAGATAACCATTTTAATGCAGGACAGCTTTAAGCTACTGATAGGTTCCCCTAACCTTGTTCCTCTTCCAACCAGGCATCCATATCTCCAGGAGAAAAAAAACTACCATTTGCTTTCCCTAATAATGTATGATGCAGCAGGACTGAGAATATGCAGGCTGGTATCTTGAATGGCATGGATAACAGGACACATTTTGTTTTGAAAATTGCTAGAAAGTATGTCCAAAAGTAGCTCAGCTGACCAGTTGCAGACGTAAGAGAGAATATGGGGTGAAATAGAGAAAAACACTATGATTGGTATTGTTAGCCTTACAGTAATTTTGCAAAAGCAAAAGAAACAGCAGAGTCACCTGTTTGTCAATGACACCCCACTCCTGGGCGATGATGACTATCTCCCTCCCTAAGATTCCCTCCACCTGCCAGGATCTGTCTTCCCACTTGCTAGGAATCCACTGGGCAACAGCATCAGCACCTTGCCTTTGCCGTCATAGTAACTATCCTTCTCTGAGCTCCCAGATGCTTGGATTCCTCAGCTGAGTTTCCTTCTTCTTCCCTTCCCACAAGGCTCCATTGTCTTTGGTACCTTGTCAGCTGAGAAGACGGGAGCCCATGTACAAAAGGAGAATATATTTAATGTTTAAGATGTTTTATGTTTGAAATAGGCTTAATAGAAAAATGATAAACTGATAAACAGACAGACAGACAGACAGACCTACCTACCTACCTACCTACCTACCTACCTACCTACCTACATACATACATACATATATACATATATATATATATGATGATTTATAAGATCTGAAATTATTTAAAATGTTTAAGATGTTGAAAATGGATTAGGAGGATGGGATAAGAGATTAACATGACTTTATATAGAAGTTTAAAATTGGTTCTTTTGTTTAGAAAGGTAAAGAAGAACAATGGGGAACTAGATGAAAGATGAAAAGAGCAGAGATATGATATGGAAGTAATCAGAGAAATAGCTAGGATGTTTAAAATTAAATTTAACATAAATATTGTAAACAGTGGAGTAAAACTGATAGAATAACAATCTCGACCAGCACTGGTCAATCAGGATATGGCTGGCGTGAACTTTTATATAAATGAAAAATGGCTTTTTATAAAATGAGAAATTGTTTAAATGTCTAATGGAAGATGGCAGGAGTAGGTGTGAAATTTTATGAACATGACTGAATAAGTACTGATGGATGATAGATAACATGTTTATTTAGTTGGCGGATGCTGACTGGACTATTGAATGATGGTGTTCTATGTTTTGTGTGGTTTTTGTTTGTTATTAAAAATAAAAAAAAAATTCAAAAAAGAAGAAGGCAGCCCGCTTGGCATGCTCACCCATTCTGCTTCCATCCTCACTAGCAACAGGGATAAAAAAAATTAGTCCTTGTGGAAAGGAGAGGCCAGTCCTGCCCAGCATCAGACTGCTGGGGGGAAAGAACCAGGACTCGAGAGAGGGATGCAGGCAGAATAAGCACATTGCTGTGGAGGCCACAGCAAAGCATGAAGAAGTTGTTCACAACTTCTGGAGACCAGACAACTAACACCCACAAGATTTCTTTCCTTTTGTGAACAGTGTCTTTCTTTCTCACTAAACCTTCTTGTTTTGATGGTCTCGGTGAGGTGACTTTTTGCAATAATTGCCAGCCCATATCTAGCACCATTTTGAAAAAGAAAAAAAAGACTAAATCTAGTGAGTGCTAAATCTAATTTATAAGGAGGCGACAAGAGCTGAGAAGTACTTCAGAACATGTTGGTGAGGAACTATGAAGGCAGTTATCTCAAGCAGGAGGGATGCCCAGAGGAAGGAAGAGATGGAAGGACTGAGGTAAATAAAGAACGTGGGTTTTATCTGAGTCTAAGGGGCAGGAAACACTCATCAAAAGCAGAAAGCAGCTATCCAGGTTCTCTTGCAGACCAGGCCCCAATGGATTCAGAAGTCCCTGCCCAGTGACTCAAAAGGAAGTTTACTGTCCCTCCTGAGCATTTGACTTGTCGATGAAAGGTCCTAAGTCATGTCCATGGCAAAAACAGCACTGAGAGAAGAGAAAGTACAACTTTAAAATTTAAATCAGCTTTAGACTGTTTCTGAAGTGGCTGAAGAAAGAGGACACATCACAAGGGCCTATGATTTAAAAACAGCTACTGTGGGCATGGCCAGGCAGCAATTAGAGGGACATAAGGATAAAATTACTTCAATTACTGTGATGTGTGTTTACTATGACTGGTTTCCTTTTCTGACTTGGCTGCTACTTTTTTTCAGTGTATCACCAACTGGTGAAAAAGCATTCACCAGAGAGATCATTTGCAGCAGAAAAGCAGAAGTTATGTCTTCAAGTCTCTGCCTCAGCTATTCTGCGCTGGATTCGCTACCTGGCCTCCTATATCCCACATGGGCATCTACCAAACTAAATTCATATACATTCATCCAAGGCAGAAAATAGCCTCCATTAGGAGGACAGGCCTTACTATGAAGGTGCTACTGAGGATTAAAAGCAACTGGCCACACTCTGAGGGGAGAGTGACTGAGCTAGAGGACCCCAGGAAAACTGGCAAAGAAGCAACAAAAAGCCTATTCAATCTCCCTGCTTAGCCGGCATGGTTCATTTCAGGGGAATGATTGTCATGAACTGGACTGTCATATGTGTTAGAGCTAAGCCAAAGCTGTCTTGTTTCCTATTCTGCTTGGACAAGTTTTAGTCGCAACATTAAGCAAAGCCTCAGACCTCAGCCAAGAGGAATTGGACTTTTTGTGCAGAAGCAAATAGAGAGCCCTGACAGGACCCTGATTAGTTTTTTTGAACTGTTTTTCCAGGGAGACTGTGTGTGTGTGTGTGTGTGTGTGTGTGTGTGTGTGTTGGATATGTTCACCATCTTGACTTATTGGTAAAAATAATAAAGTCAGGATTCAAATGAAGGAATGAATGAATGAATGAATGAATGTGATACGGTTGCTCAGTGTCATGAGCATATTATTTTTCCTTTGACTTTTTTCACTAGTTATGTTTTTTCTCCATTTGCAGTCTTTTGAAATGTGGTTTTAAAACAAAACTGTCATCCTAAAATAACTTCAAATAAGCCTATATTTTATGGAAAGGTAGTATCCCTGGCTGTTTCCTGTCATCACTCCAAATGAGCTAATGCACAACACTAGGAAATTGGACTATAGCGACACTCAGCCACTCAGAGTGAAGGCTCCTTTGGCTATATATAGAAAACTTGAATAACGACCCATAGCTCAAAAATTTCTGGGTTCATGTTTCTTCTGAAAAAAAGGAGGGGGGGAACCCTCCCAGGAGCGATGGAGTTTTTTTGTTTTCCAGATGGAAAAAGAATCACGTAAATCTAAAACCCCTGTTTTAGCTCAGTAGGTCAATTATATCGGCACGAAAAATTAATTGAGTTTTATGTTTTCCCAAGTTATTGAAATGAAAGTGCTGAAGGATTCATATTATAAATGATTGTTCTACATATTCATTCCACACCGTCTTTTAGTTTCTCTTATTGTGGCTAGCACTCCTGCCAGCTTATCTTTTCCCCTCTTTTGTCAAGGCCTTTTGAGATTCTTTCAATGAAAGTCAGGGCCACAGCTGTCTGCTGTTTCTATTCACTAAGTAAATAAAAGGGACTCTTTTTGGAAAGATAGCTAGTGAAAATCAAAATGGAAGCTGGTGCATTGTCTTTGAGGTGTTTTTTTTAAAAAAATAAATACGTATTTTGCAAAATTAAAAACTTGTGAGGCAGAAAGAATTTGGAGCTAGTGTGGAAGGTTATCATGAATATAGTGGTACCCTTTATTCATTACAATGGAGATTCTTATCAAGATGTGTGTTATTTTGAGGGAGATGGAAGATTGTAACATCGAGGCCGATTCATTTATTAGTGCAACCAAGCACAGGGAACTTTAATTACAAGAATGATTGCAAGAATTTTTCCTGCAAAATAAACTTCTAGACACGTTTGATATTGTATGTCCATGATCACCTAGGAGTTTTCTACAAAGAAAGTGTTTTTGGAATGGCAGTAATTTATTAGTAGAAAACATCCAATTTTAGTACATTTTAGTGTTAGATTTAATTAAGTTGGTTTGGATTTTTTTTCCTGTTAACTAGTTTGATCAATAAAATAACCTGCAAGAATGAATAAGAGAATAATTAGTCCCCACTCATTATTCTCTTATTCATTCCTGCAGGTGGGGAGAGAATCATAGACGTAATATAATATCATATGCTATCATTAAGAAGACTTAAAAGAGTACTGGGGGGTTCGGGATTGTGATGCTGCTTTTTCTGTAGCAGAGTTCAGATTAATTTATGTTAAGTATGTTTGAAGGACGTCCTGTCCCCAGTTACATCCACATGGCCAACCAGAGCAGGAAACCCCGAGTATGTTGCAGGTCCCATCTAATACAGAAGTACACCCAATGAGATCTAGAAAGGGGGCCTTCTCTGTAGTGGCTCCTTCCTTTTGAAACATCATTCCTTCAGAAATAAGAGAGAAAAATAAAATCCTCCTTGCTACTTTTTCAGAAGTCCCTGAAGACATGGTTTTATTTCGTGTCCTTTCATCACTTCTCAGTCAGCACAGCTATTGGCAATATTGACTGGGAAATTATTGAAATTGCATTCTGGTCAATTTGAGGAAGATTAATGTAAAGGAGTTAAATTTTCTTATGTTAAAGTCCAACTTTATTGCTAACTATGCCTTTTTCTCTCTTCTTTTTAAAACATTAGGTTAGTAAAACCACTCTTTGATCAAAGTCCAGTATGGCTAATGCTACATGAACTGTTCAAGAATTACAGATGTTAAATTGTTATCTCTTGGAAATTATTGTACAGTAAAATATTTTCACTCTGTTGTTTGCAGGGGGAGAAAGCTTTCTTATACCGTGAACCAAGTAACCAATTTAAGCTCGAAATACCCAAATACAATGGTTTTTTTCCTTTTATAAAAATATACATTGAGGTTTAAATCGGCAAGGATGCTTGGAACAAAGAAAAGACCAAAAAGTTGAATAATGGCAATAGAAATAAAATAAAACCATGAAAAGGATGGGTGAAATAGAAGAGATTGCTAGCAATATTTATTACCATACTTAAGAATGCTATTATAAATATGCTTGTAGACTTGAAGGAATAATGATACAAACAATTAATAAAACAGTTCATTTCTAATGCAGTCTGTTTCTCTTAACTCAAATTAGACTTTGACTTTGTAGGCCTTATTCCCAAGTTAATGAGTTCAGGATTGTAACCACACATGCTGTCTTTAACAATAAGTACAGTTCTGTTAGCATACAGGTAAGAACATTATATATACTTAAAATACTTATTTTCCATATGGTTTTACAATGCACACCTGTCATGTTTTTTTAATCATAGTAGTGCTATTAAATCTTAAGCACATCGTGTTTTGTTTGTGCTAAAAGACATAATGTTTTCTATTTTTTGAAAAAGAACATTGTATTCTTACACCAGATGTAGGAAGGAAAAGGACTAATTTTATGTTGCAAATTGGGAGAGAAAAATGCCGAAAGTAGCAACTCTGGTATTGTGGTAGAATTTAGTCTGGATTCCCAGGAGGGAGGTGCTGCATTCCAGAAGACCAAAAGACAGTGAAGTTTAGATAGTTTGGTTGGGAGGAAGATAGTTAAGAGGGCTCCTCTCTAGAAGTTCTCAGATTGTATCTTTGATGATGCAAGTTGTTTGCTTTAGTTTAGCAAGATTTCTGCCTATAGGTAAGGAATAATAAAGGAAACTGCTTAGAGGAAACTCCGTGTGTCTTTCTTGGATTTTTGGAGCCTGACAGATATTTATTGAACTACAAAGAGGGAATTCGGAGTTTCCTAACCATTATCCCATATTGAAATCTTAATAGCTCGGTACTGTTGTTGTTTGTGTTATGGTGACCACTGTAAGCACCAGTGCCTGAAAAAAAATTAGAATTATTATAAAACGTTTGTCTGGGGCAACATCCCACAAAGGCTCACTGCTAAATTTCTTCCTGTTGTTGCTGCTGCTGCTTCTATGTTCTTAACTTAGTAGAAATGAGTCAAGGAAGAAGAAGGAATGGCCCCTGGGAAGCAAAAAAGAAATAGCAATAATTGGTAGCCAAAAGGTATGTAAGGGGAGCTTGCTCATTTTGATATGCTTTATTAGCTCAGCTAATAAAACAGCGGCATTGCCCGCCATTGGAACAAATTATATAGTGGAAACTTTCCAAGGGTAACAGAATTCATTTCGGATGCTTTTCTCTTCCAGATAAGGGTGAGGGTGCTGTAATTTAAGCTTCAACCCAGCTTCCTTTTTAAATGGGAAGTCCCTTCCCCCCTCCATTGTTGACAGATTTGCTTCACTGTGTTCCTGGCTGAGGGCTGTGGTTTGTGCAGAACCTAATTGTGCGCAAGGATTGAAGTTAACAGCAGCCCTTGTGTTGTCTTAAGTGTGAATGAAACCGAAGGAGAGCATCACTGCTTCTTTAAGAAGGATGTGACTTGCACACCAAGCATTGTGGTTGTGGCACAGTTGGTAGCAGCAGGGAGGGTCAAAAGCGGGAGGAGGGGCAGGCATCCAGTTCATTAGCACTATTTTGTGAAGTGAATTAAATGTTTGTAGTAACAACCAGATTAATAGTGCTGGGAATGGAAGTCCCTTCCATTCATTCCGGCTGACTAAAAGCTACAAAAGGCTTCAAAAAAGCAGCCCTTTGCCAACTACTCAAAGTTTCTATGCCCTGTGCTCCCTAACTCCACAGAAAAAAGCCTGAGAGTGTTAGGCATGTATGTATCACTAGAGAAAGGAAGAAGGAAATTAGGCCTGACTATGGTCCGCTCAGGCTGCTGGAACAAATACATGAATGGGGCAAGGGGTGAATTACTTGGCTGAGGAAGGAGAGAGTAGAGCCAGACCCCTCTCATCTCTGGATCAAATGTGGGTGACTTTCCTGGAGTGGGTGGGAAAAAAAGAGCAGATATTTAGCAACATTCTTGAAAGAAAATGGGTGTAAAAGTCTGAGAGGAAATAAAGAAATCAACTTAAGATGAATGTTAGGTTGATGGGAATGCATTTGCTTGAAAAATGTCTCTCATTCAGCGAGGGGGGAAATAAGAACAAGGCTGCATGGCAGTCTCAGCGATAGGAAAGATTTGTTACTCCTAAGATCCCTGAGGAGTCTTGAGTACTTCCCTTTCTCTATAAATAATATGTTCAGTGATTTTAATATTCTGTAAGATTTTTGAATTCTCTGCAAGAGGTGGCCTGTGGATGCAAACTCCCTGGCATAGCCTGCCGGAAAAATGGATTCACCCTATCAAGAAATTGTCCTGCTTCCCTTGGTTTTTTTTACAATAACACAAACAACTTTAAAGCCTCTTTCTATGAGTTTGAAACTGTCGCTTCGTTCTGATTCTCTCTGCACTCCCAAGTCACATTACCTCAAGTTTTGTTTTTTGGCTTTAAAATCCTCTTGGGTAGTCATTTTCTGTTTTGAGTTCTGTGCTGTTTTTTTTCTAACCTTACTTACCTAATTCTGCCTTTCTTTGCCATATGCTACTTCGCTCAAGTTTCTGGTATGCTTCTCTTGAGCCCCATTCTCCCACCTGGTCATTGGCATCTTCTACCATTTCTTTAAAGCAAGGATGGAACAAATGCCAGCTTCTCTACCATTGTTTGACTGCATAGAACGAAATGGTTCGTGTCTTCCAACAGAGGGCAGCGGAAATCTGCTTAATGGCTGCCTTCCCTTCCAGAGATGCGGTGGCTGACAATTTACCCAGTGCATGTTTTTAATGTCGAAGCAGGTACTGTAACTAACACTGTCATTCTTTCCTGTGTTTTACAGGCCAGTCTCTGCTCTTTACTTTCTTGCTGTTGACAGAAACGTATTAGACAGAATTAGCTCCAAACCAGCCTGTAAGAGTAAGAGTAGAAATTGGCTTCGATCTAGTTGACAAAACATGGATAACACTACATTTGGGTTCCTACTGGTGGACTCTCCAGAGTGAGTGAATTCTGCGAAAAAAGTATTTTAAAGTTTTCTGAAAGTCCCCGTGTCTTTGCCACTGAATGTCAGCTGAGCTTCATGGAGATGATACTAGTATATAAAGGGAGTCTGAGCGAACCAATAACATCGATGTTTGGTGCTTGTTTCAGTTATTTCATAAACACAGACATCCAGTCTATGATCTGGCAGTGTAAAAAAAAAAAGTAATCAACTCCATAATTTAATTAATTGCATCAGGACCAGTTGTGTGAGTGTTTTTAGTAAACAATCAGAAATGTGTTAGCCCAGCCCTGCCCTAATTAAATTACAAACTTTGGCTTTTCTCATCATATATCTTATCATTAGAGGTACAACTTCAACCATGTGAAAAGAAATTTCTGACGACTTGTACAAAAAACATCACTGATGACTGCCAGCTTGGACAATAGTGAATCTTCCACAGTGAGGCCATCCATAGAATTGTTGAAAAAAATCACAAGAAACCCCAAACGACATCTGTCTATTGGAGGTTTCTCTAAACTTATTCATAATTCTACCATCAGAAAGGGATTGGGTAAAATGGAATTTGTGGGAGAGTAGCAAGATGGAATTAATTGGTGACTCAGGAGAACATTGATGCTTGCCAAAAACCAAAACAAAACCCTAATCTGGGTAAACCTCAAGATTTACGATGGAATATTTTATCAACATACAATCCATAGTGAATGTTTATGGTCTAAACATTTATGGTCTAAATGGGTATTTTTCCATCCATTCTACAATAGCCTCATGTCATGTGTGGAGTTGGTACTGCCATAAGTTGGGTACCTGGACAACTTGCCATTTGCCACCTGACAACTGTGGCAGGTTTTACATCAGAGAATTTTACAGGAGCCTATGAGGCCCTCTCTCCATCAGCTGAAGTCTATGTGGGAAAGTAGCAAAACCATGATTCCAAATACACATGCAAGTCTATGAGAAAATGCATAGAGAGGTATAATTCAGTCTTTGGAAATGGCTCTGCCAAGGTTCAGTTTCCAACTGTATAATTGCTGTGATAAGAAATGAGCTAAGTAGTTCATAATTGTAAAAGGAATTGTGGTGGTACAGTGGTTAGAATGCAGTATTGTGGGCTAATTCAGTTCGATTCTCACTGGCTCAAGGTTGACTCGACAATCCAGCCTTCCAAGGTTGATAAATTGAGCACATGGGACAACTCTGTAAACTGCTTAGAGAGGGCTGTAAAGCCTTTTGAAGCGGCATATAAGTTTAAGTGCTATTGATAAAACCCTCAAATGTTAAGGTTTGGAAGTATAGAATAGGCCCAGACTCCTACATTGCAATATGAGATGTTTGATCACCAGCTACAGGATACATTGGGTTGAATTCTTTGCGAGTAAAAGTGGTACAACCAGTTCCTGAAACTAATGGATGTCTCTTTCATACCTGCACATCATAGATGGATTATTTTGTTCATGGAATAAATGAAACAAGCATCACCCTTTGTTCCTTCAGACCTCTTTTATTTATTGATAGAACCACATGAAGCTTCTAATAATTCATTTGTAAAGAAATGAAAAATTCAGGGGGGAAAAATGAAAGAGAATGAATGCATTTTACAGAACTAGGTAGTTTGGTGAATTGATTTCCTGCACGAATTTAAAGTGACTGCTGGGTAATGATCCAGATACAGTTGGTGGCTTTATAACCAACTCTTTCTTTAAGCATTAGTGAGTGGAATGTATGTTCTACCCTTGTATCAAGCATAAGCTCATTGTGATGCTATTCTTTTTATTAGAGTCATGCTCAAGTTGTTATGCTGTAGACATTGCAACTACCTAGCCCAGCCCGTATCATGACAAATTATGCTTCCTTCCCCTGTAATGTACAATAGTAACACAAATTCTTGTTTTTCCCCTAGAGAAAGGGTACCAGTTCAGAACAATGCTACATTGATACAAAATGTGTATCAGTTGCCTCTACTGATTATTGTTAGTACGATCAGTTGGTAATTACTGATTATTAGAGAAATCAGATGGTCTGAGTAGATATTTCATGCTAGACTGGTATGTTGATGTCACATAACAGTATCCTTGCTTTTCTTTTCAATTCAGGGAAACAATTTGAGTTCACAACTTCTGTTTATATTGGATTGAGTGAGAGCCAAGGAGGAGAAACTCAATCTGAATATCCTTAGTTGTTGGGAAGCCAGATCAGAGACTTCAAAATGTTTTCAGGAATTGGGCTGTTATCTCTTTTCTCCTTCAGATTGAGCTATAAGGGAAGTGACCTATCAATTATTATCGCGCATAAAGCTCAGAGGAAAGAGGAAAATCCTACTAATTTGTTGTCTGACACTAGCTGATGCCAAAGGCAGGTGACATATTCTAAATGCTAATTAGGCAGGGAGTAAATTTGAGAATGGCACACCTTCATTGCCAAGAACGCATAAAGCAATAGACATTAAATATTTGTAAACTTCCAAATAGTGAAGGAATGTTCGAGTCTCAAGACTGTAGTATTTATCACTTCATTTCCGTCACTGGAATTGTTCCCAGTTTCAGTCTGAACTTTTTAGGGCTGCAAAAATATTTAAGTTCTCTTTTGCTTGCCTTGTTCAGTAGTTTGGCTCCAGTCTGAATGCCAGTATGCAAAGGCTTTTGGTTAAGCAAAATAATGCCATTTGAAAATCTCTCTCTCTCTCCCTCCCTCCCTCCTCCCCTCCCCCCTCTCCCTCTCCCTCTCTCCCTCCCTTCCCTTCCCTTCCCTTCCCCTCTCCCATCTTTCTCTCTCTCTCCCTCCTTCCTCTTCCCTCCCTCTCTCTCTCCCCTTTCCCTGTCTCCTTTTTATAGTGACCATGTTTCTTTTAGTTAGCACTAGTAATATCAATGTTAGTTCTGCCTTAACTTTTCCAGCAGTAAGAAGCCTAACAATATTAATGAAGTTGTTAAACATGAGAACAAAGTTGTATTGGCATAAATATGACTTGCTTGATTTGGCTTAGGATGTTATAAAGCTTGGCCATTATAGTTTCATGATCTATGACAACAGTCTCAACAAACTTGAGAGCACACTATGGACTCTCTAAAAATAAGCTGCTTTGATGGGTTTGTCCAGACTTAAAACAGATCACCAAAATGCAGCCTCTTATCACCATTTTTAAAGGCTTCTTCTGTGATGAATTCAGGATCTGGACACATTCTTAAGAATGCATTTCCAGTGCCTAGCAACCAGCTCAAATTTATGACCAGTTACAGCATCCTGTTGCTGTGATTGCGTTTTGTTAAGTGTTTTGCCATTTCCCAACAAAAAAGAGGCCATTGGATAAACTGAATTTGGACTTAGGACCACATGATCTGCTTAACAAGTGCAATGACTCACTTAATAATTATTGTAAAAACAGTCTTAAAGTTGAATCTAGTAACATGCTGACTCGACTTACGACTGCAGTGACCACCAAAATTCTGGCCTCAGTTGTGGTCCTAAGTCAAAGACCACAGGTATGTGGCTCTCCAGCCTGTAAAACACAAATCTCAACAAGTCACAAAAATAATAAAACCACAGATTGTAAAAACAAAAAAACCAGGTATCTAACCCACAATATCCAGCCAGCCAGCTGGACAGCTATATGTAATTTATACAACAGTTATCACAAGAGGAGTGCAGAAAGATAGAGAAAAGTACATGTTGTCTGGCATTCAGGTTTTCTGTCTCTCTTTGCCACCATCTACCATCACGATTTTTTTTGCCTACTTCCTTTTAAACGTCAAATGTAGGCAATCACTCGGAACCTCCATTTTCTTTTTGAAATGCTCTTTAGCTGTTTAATTTGCTTGCTGAGTGTATTGTGCTTGCTGAAATCTTTGAAAGAATTTTGTACCTTTAGAGGTGGAGGAATTATTGTTTTTAATGTAAATCTCTATTTCTCTCTTCTGTTCATTAAGTATTTGTTGGTATTTATGCACAAAGGTTAACAGAAGGCTTCTTGTGTTAAGGGGTTTGCATTATTAGCTTCATAGATTAAGTGAAGTGAGAATAAGCACAATTTTGCAATGCAGAGAAAGTTGAAAGTGAAGCTACAGAAAATCCCATTAAGGTCACATTATTTTCTTTCCAGAAGTTGACAAGCAACACTATGTGCCTCAGTTCTTAATTACACCAGGGTGAACTCAGGTCAAAGGCCATGCTACCAATCCGAATTAAGAGCATCTTTTCCTGGGTACGATGCTGGTTAAATTTTAAGGTTGCATGTGTGTGGAGGACATGGAAGGTGGAGGGCATGGAATCTGATCCTTTTGATAAAGGCTCCAAATTTATTTTACTTGTATTTTGCTTGTATTTTACTTTTGGGTAGAGAAACATCTTGCTATTGTTGTTTTGTTCTTCTCCCATTTAACTCTTCATACGTTGGAAAAGAGAAAAAACTTCTTTCATTTAAGGGGACTTCCATCAGTTTGTGAGTGGGATACCAACGCTATGATGATACTCAGCCGTACATTTCTAGGCTGAGACGGAGATGCTATGGATGTCTGGAACAGATGCTAGGAGGCTGTTGGCCTAGAAGGAATTAAATAGGTCGGGGAGAGAAGGTGGAGGTTGTGTAAACGGGCTCTCTTTCCTGATGATAACTCCTTATGGGGTTAGAAGAGTAAGTCTGCAATTAGGTAGCCTCCTGGACTCACAACTACAGTTAGTCCTTGCTACAATTAAGCCCAACATTTCTGTTGTTAAGTGAATTTTGCCCTATTTTACAACCTTGCAAGCTTAGTTGTTAAATGAATCACTTCAGTTAGGTTAAGTAGCACAGTTTTAAAGAGAACCTGGCTCCCCCATTGAATTTGCTTGTCAGAAGGTCACAAGAGGTGATCACATGACCCTGGGTCACTGCAGCTGCCAAGGGTCTGAATTTTGATCATGTGACCGTGGGAATGGGGCAACAGTTGTGTGAAAAATAGTCATAAGTCACTTTTTTCATTGCTATTGTAACTTTGAATGATCACTGAATGAACTGTTGTAAGTCAAGGACTACATGTAGTTACTCTTTTGATGGAGAATGCAGAATGGCATGTTGCCCTAACTAGGCAGGAAGAAAGAATTGGGCAGTAAAACCCATGGAAAAGATTATATCCCAGGAAATTTACTAAAAGGTAATTTCCAGAGTCTTCTTCCATACAGCTCCTGTGGATGAAACCATGAGGGATCAAGTAGCTTGACATATACTTCTAACAACTGTAAATAAATGGTTTTAAATAAATGGTCACTATATGAATAGTTGTAAGCCAAAGACTAGGTATATTGCTTTAATAGGCAAGTGGAAGCCATGATTGAAGGGCTTTGCCCAGATTCATTGGATGTCCCAGTTGCAGCTCTGCCTGGGAACCGAAGGCCCTAGCAATGGTGACTCATGAATTTATGATCTCCCAATTGGATTTCTAGAATATATTCTTCATGAAATTGCCTTTGAAGTCCATCTGAAGATGGCAATTGATCTTCAAAGCAGAGTACACAATATAAATCTCATGTTTTTGGTTCATTGTTATTAATAGCTTCTGAGTGCAGTTCAAAGTTCTACATGACTTGGCATCTACTTACTTGCATAATGCTTCTCTTACATAGATGCTTAAGGGACTTCACACATCCCATCAGAATATTCTGTTGATTTCTACATCCAGAAGATAAAGAGGACAGCTCCGCTGGTTTCAGATTTCACCCTCTTCATGAATTGGACTGTACAGAAATTCTCAATGTGGTGCTCTTATTTTTCAAAGTCCAGTTTTTAACTGATCTCCCACAATGGAAGCTTTACGTTCAATAATGAATGTGGATAGAAAAAGAAAGGCGGTTTTATTTCTGGAGAGGATTTATAGCTCTGATTCTAACCTCTTTTAGGAACCAAGTGATGTTTTAATTTTCTAGGCTTTTTAGTGTCTATTTTCAGGCTTGTACTCTGTCATTTTATAAAACATACCTTGGAATTTGCTTGATTGCATTTAATGAAGCTTGCTACACAGTAGGCACATAGAACTGTATTTTAAAATATTGTTCGCTTTTTAAAGAATTAGCTTTTATTGGTTGCTGATTTTCTCTGTTTCTTACTTGTTTTAAAAAGTGACTTAGGATTATAATGTGTTGAGGCTAAGTTTCCTTCTTTCTCTCTACTTCTTCCAAAACTGAACAAAAGGATATTGTTTTAAAATATATTTAGCTAGAACTTCATAGTGGTTTTATTGTACTATATGTTCTTCTGCGCCTTTCCTCTGTTCATGAACACTTTGAAGAAGGAATCACATCAGAAAACAAATTGCAAGGAGAAGCCATTGGTTGATGCTTTCTTTTATTTCTACAGCTCCTCTATGTCATCCTTCCTTTAACTGATTTCCTGATAAATAACTATAATATTATCCAGAATTTCTGGGTTCAGGCATAGTGTCAGTAAAATATCTCAAGCAGTTTGTCAGCCCTGATGATACAGTCATATATACCCAGCCCACAAGACTGGGGAGACAGGAAATACTACGAGCCCCCTCTCCTAGGAAGGTCCACCTAGTCACTAGTGGGACCAAGAAGAAGGACCCCCAAGATATAGTGATATGGAGCCCATCAAGTGTGTGGTCTGATTGTTGTCACCAGGAAGATAGGGGTTATTGATTTATTACTGATTTTGTAATCTTTGTAGGCCACCTGGAAATCACTGGAGTAAGATGGGTGGCCATAAAAAAATTCAGAAAAGGGAGGGAGGAATCTATACCTTCCCTACTTAGAAAGCCCGCAAATTGTTTCAAAACATTAGTTTCCTAATTTTTAAACCAACGGCACCTCTGGTGATCAACAGATTTTATAGAGAGTGAAAACTGTCCTCCCTGAACCCTCTCAATAATAAATAGTCTTTGGAGGCTAATCTATACATTAGAACACCTTTGGTTAGCACTAAAACATTGTATTCTGTGAATTAAATGGCAAGAATGAAATTTCTGTCTGGCACGATGGGCTGTCTGGGCTACTTTGTTTAGCTTTGGTGCCAATTCCTCTGGCTATGCCAGGTCCCAAATACTCACAGGTCCCAAACATAATTATCCATGCAATATCAAGTGAACTAGGTATGGTACAACAGCTAATTGCCCGAAGGTATTTCCAAGTGTACCTGGCAGTCTCTCTCATTCATATGTCTTCCAAACTTTCTTTTTAATAAGCAGTTTAAAACACGGGCTCATTGCAATATCTGGAGTAGGTCTGGATTGTTCATTAATAAGTCCCCTGTGCCTTGTTTCAAATCTAAAGTGTGTTCCCTCTCTGGTCTTAAACTGATTTGGCTTAGAATTTCTGATTTGGCTTGAGGTATCAAATGTTCCCATCCCAGCACAATTTCCGGCATGGTGAGCAAGTAATTCTCACATCTACAGAGAGGGACCTTTTTTTGGCAAATCATCACTCAGTCAGATCGGGCAGCTTTGAGAATGAATAGAAGATTATACCGAATTTGAATTGGTTTAATATTTCAGGATCAGACTTAAGCTTTCTTGTACAAATTCATTTATGCATTGGTGAACTTTAAATGTGTACTTAGAAAATAAGTATTACACCTATAAAGCATGTAGTATATAGGGAATATTTTGTTCGTAGGAGCACAGCTGTGTTATTATTAAGGTGCTTGGGGTGAGAATCCACTTCCAGTCTAATAGAAAACGCTGAATATTCTTTTATTAAACGCAGTGAGATTTCAGTGTGAAACTGAGATACAGAAGACTATATCTTATTTAATGGCTGGCTTAATAAATCTAGAAGCCTCTAAGTATAAAATCTCTTAAGGAAAGCCCTCACAATCTCTAAACTGACTGGGAAAAAGCTATGTGATGTATCTAAAAGTAAGAATACTATTAGGTAAGTTGACAATGATCTTAACACACATTTTGTAAACTAGCACTGATTATAATACGAATTAGTGTCACAGGAATTTCTCTTGTCCCTACAGGTCTCAAAATACGGATACTGTGTTTATTAGAGTAGGTGAATTGTTGTGTTTGAAAAACGCAGCAATCTTTTGTTTTATAACGTCCTGACATGTTAATAATAATAATAATAATAATAATAATTTTATTTCTATCCCACCTTCTCCTGAAGGACTCAGGGTGGCTTACAGGCACTTAGAATACATATTACATACAGTT
>JANHFO010002467.1:57094-70831 GCA_032468095.1 Pareas carinatus | reverse complement strand
AAAGTAAGTTACCCCTCAAAAATAATATTTTCAAGGAGGTCTTATTTTCGGGGGATGCCTTATATTTCAGCGAGAAGCAAAAATGTAAGTAGATCTTATTTTCGTAGGATGTCTTATTTTCGGGGAAACACAGTATGTAGCTATCTAGCTATCTCTAGCTTACAAATCAGACTTTCAAATAGAAAAATATTGGATAACTTCTATGCCCCAGCATCTTAGAAGGGTTTTCTATAGAGCATATGAACAGATTAATTGTATGGTAGCATATGGAAGTTCCATGGACATTCTGTTGAAGGAAGACTGAGAATATATGATGTGCCAGCTGTTGAAGATTGCGCTTTCCTGTTTTATTGTAAACTATAATTTGCAGAAAGGGCCGTTTGTTTGGATCCTGACTAAAATCTAAGTATGACACTGTGGATAAGCTGTCACATTTCTTGGAGGGAAGACACTTACTTAAATTGAAATTTTCATGTCAGAGATGAAGATGAAGGTTGACTCCATCCTTCTGGGGTCGATCAAATGAGGTCCCAGATTGTTGGGGGCAATATGCTGATTTCAGTAAATCGCTTAGAGAGAGTTATAAAGCACTGTGAAGCGGTATATAAGTCTAGCTGCTATTGCAGGATAAACTACTTAGAACACAAATCCCCAACCTGTGGGTCACGGCCCACTACTGGGGCATGGCCTATTGGCAACCAGGCCACGTGAGTGGTGGACTGTCATGCGCACACCAGTACGCGCACAGCCACACTTGCGTGAGCACTGTGTGATCATAGCATCCCACTCACGCAAGCGCCGTGCAGTCACAGCACCCCACTCACGCGCACACTGTTGGTGCGCAGATGTATGCAAGCATCTGCCCCTCCCCCCCGCACTGGGCTGCCAACTCAGAAAGTTTGGGGAACGCTGAACCAGAACAAATTCTGGTTGAATTCAGGGATGATAAATACTCTGAATACGTACCATTATTTTTTGTTGTTTTTTAACTTTATGAAACAGCCATATGACTAATTAATAAAGAATTATTGTAGTTGTATACATATTTATATATGTTGGTAATATGGATAACATGACTGACCAGAAACCTGCTAGGTTATGGATAAAAATTAGTATATGCATTTGATTTTGGCTTCTAATAATAAAGTTCTTTCTTGCCAATTTGTATTAACAGGCGTTCTTAGAGGTGTGATGTCAACGTGTTCAGAATTGGAGATCAAAAATAACTTTTGTATCTAACATTTATTGAGAGTAACAACATAAAACCGAATAGAAATAAGAAGCCTCACACAATAATTAAGCTTTAATCATTGGTATCTTGGTGATTAGCATTTGAGGAAGCATATCTTTGTAAATACATTTGTTTATTCATTCAGCCAATTTACATGGCCACTCATCTTAGCCAGAACAGGTTATGAAACATAATAAAAGGAACATGTTAAGCCGTAAAGCAGCATTAAATTAAAAATAATCCTCATAGAAACAAAAGACACATTCTGGGTTCTGTGTTGTGTGTATTTGTAAGTCTGTATGTTATATATTGTATATGCTAATGGGATTTTCTGTGCTTGTAGGTTTGTATGTCCAATATGCTTTTTAAGTTTGTATGTTGTGTGTATTCATTTAAAACATAAGAAATATGGTGAGTCAGAAATCATAACTACACCATAAAAACAATTGTGGACCTCAGAATTAAACACTATAGAAAAAAAGTATTCCAATGCAACATACACCCATGTGTCAACTACAAATAGCTTGTAAACTAAGTTGACTTTAGACAAGTCTAACTCATAAGGGCATAATGGTTAAGATGTACAGTATGTCTGTGTGCAATAAACTTCCATTATCTAAAGTTAGGTAAATTCATATTTTATGGTTCTGAGCTGACTTTAGAATCTGTTTAATAACCAGTAGCATGATTTCAAAGTAGTAAGATTTCAGTTTGGTAAGAAACATAGCAAGAGATCTAAAAAAATTTTAAAATAGTGAAATTATGTGATATTATAGGCCGAATGGTTAGCTTTAATATTCTCTTCTTCCTTTGCACTAGTATCTCAGTTACAGTGTTTGAATACTAACATAGACAGTATATAGAGAACAGTTTATTCAGGAAATAGTATGCAGAGAAAACCAATTTCTGCACTTGACTTTTGTTTTGGTGTATATCTCTAACTTAACCCCCAAAAGTTGTGAAAGATATTCAGGGAGGATTTGCTTTACTATACCTCTGAGGGCACTTATCAAGTGCATTTGATTGAAAATTTTAAGATGAGACAGAGCAAATGGGAAGCCGATTAGAATGTTAAATAAACAGAGTGAGATTTTATTGCTTTGGCTAACGGTAGCTGTGTGGCATAAAGAGAGAGTTATTTTACTCAGTGTGTTGGATCTGACATTTCATGTTGATTAAAATAGAAGGAAATTGGGCATGATAAGAATGCTTCACATGAACTGTAAGGGAAATTATTGTTCCACATAAGCAACCATTAATATTGCCGGAGCTTTGTCAGTAATGGGGTTGTACAGGTGTGCATTGAAAGCAGCTGACAGAGGAGATAATAGGACCTTCAGCTGGGGAGAAGGAATTGTTTACAGCTCTGGAAGTGTGTGTTGCAGAGAAACCACTCTCCCTTGATGCTTGCTTGTTTGTCTCTCCGCATAGACTGAGGGCTAGTCTGGTCTGGTCTCTGAAGAATCTGTAAAACCTGGATTGAGTTCCAACATTCTGCAAAGCCAGCGTTTTTCAAACATGGAAACTTTTAAAGAAGTATGAAATTCAGCACCCAGAATTCATAACACATCATAATGTCACCTAATTTGGGTAATAAAACATCTGCAAGCAAACAACCAAGCTCAGAGAGCACCAAGGACCCCTCATTTCAACCCTGAGCTACAAATATTCTCTTCTGTTAGTGAATAAATTATAGTTTACTTAGAATAAATTATAATTAAGCAGACCATGATTTAACACAGTGTTTTTAAAACTTGGCAAGCTGGCTGGGGAATTCTGGGAGTTGAAGTCCACACCTCTTAAAGTTGCCACGTTGGAAGAACACTGGCTTAGCAGGAGGTTGGAACCCAGTCCAGGTTTCACAAGTTCTTCAGAGACACCATGATGTTACCTCATTGAGTAATGAAATATCTGCAGGAAAGATTTTATACTCAGAGATGCCCAAGGACCCCACCATTGATTCACCCATGGCAATTGAGGGTGATTTAGAAGTCTCAGCTGCTGTATTTATACAACACTCTAAGTCAAACAGAAAAATTGTATTTATATAACACTCTAAGCCAAACTTGGCTTAGCAGGATGCTTTAATCCAGCCATAGACTCTATGGATTATTTCTGAAGTAGTTTGGAAAAGCTTTAGATCTTATCTGTCTTATCTTTAAAATAAATTCACCCTTGGTCACATCTATGTAGCCTTCCTAGCAACAACATGGCCAACCATTTCCTCCTTTTATGTATTTAACTCCACAAATCCCTGAAATTTCCTGAAAGTCTCCCATCCAAGAACTAACCAGGCCTTCCCGTTTAGCTTCTGAGTGCAGAAAAGGCTGTTCCGTACTGGCATTTGCCAGGTCTTTTGTCTTTCCTCACCAAATTGTTAAATTTAGCAAAAGTAGAGGCACTTAAGCATCATTTCCATTTTCCTGGCTGCTGCTTGAGTTACATTCCAATTAATCGTGAGGTTGCATTGTGGCATCAGTCTCAGTTACCATTCTTGTATCATAGAGGGGATCTGTGCTCCAGGAATCCTGATTGTCCCTTAACACAGGAGGAATGCTTTCAGATTTTCCCCTACAAATCATTGAACTGAACGACAAAACTCAGAATTCTTTCCTCCTAGTCAATTCCATGAATGGTTTTAACATGATACATTAGTTAGGAAATTCCACTTCTCTTTGCTTAGGAAGAAAAGCACTAATTTACAATAACTGTTTGTGGATGCATGGCTAATTTACTTTTCCTGCTGTTTTTCATAAAAACCTCCTGGCAGTCAGTCCCAGCTCTTTTAATCTCGCTTCAGGGTCCTGCCATGAAGCTGTTTTAAAAGAATGCAGTTTTATTCTGCTCTTCTCTTCTAATTTTTTGCCTTTAATTCTGTCGGGTCTTTAGGAAACTCATTATAGATTTTTTAAATAAAATCTTAACCTCAATTAAGGTGAGTCGCTTTATATCCCTAATATGGTCAGATGAACATTTTAGTCTTAGGCTCCAGACTCTTTCAGAATTAAAAGATTCAAAATGAAAATATTATAGAGCCTGGTGTTTGTCTATTTTAGAGTTTTTGATAAGATACATATGAGAGAATATGGTGTGTCTGTGTGTATTTTCTGAGCAGTCATAGACTATTTTAGTATCTCAGATTCTTTTTCTAAAAATTCCTAACCACAAATAATTTCTCTATAATTATGGATTACAGAGTTCCCTATGTAGAGACTAGTATGATAATTCCTATGGCTGGAAAGGCATTGAATATGTTCCATTGATTGGTTGGTTGATTGATTATAGCAGCAAACACCCCTTAGCATGCTAAAACAGCATTTCTGTGCAGAATATGGATTTTTTAGAGTAGTCAAAAGATCACCCCCTACATACTAAGGGAGGTCGCTGAAGACTTGGGAAAAGTATATTTTCACTCAAGGTAAAAATGGGAAGAGTTCCACCAAGAGGAAATGCTAGGCCAAAGAAGGGAAGATAATGAAGATTTGAAAGAAGTGTCTGTTTTAATGGATGGGGGGGGCGGGACAAGGGTGTGATAGGCTCCAATTGAAATTGTATTTAGTACAATTTTTCCTGTGAGGTTCTCCTTCTGTCTGCTTACAGTAAAAATTGTCATTATAGTCGTGTTTAGTATATGTGCTACTCCTTCTCTCTCAGTCCTAGGATAAAGGCAATGGCAAGGAACCTCTGAAAACCTTGCCAAGAAAATAACAGAGACTTCCAGGCAGTTAACAGGAGTCAGAATTGACCAAAAGGCACCAAGACATCCAAACAAAAACAAACAAAACATCTTAGCAAGTTTTTTTTTAGTGAAGATTTAAATCAGGTGAAAATTGCAGTGTGCTGTGGTCATTTGAAATCCAGTTAGGGAAGGATCTCTTTAATATGTGTATCCATGCATATTTATATATTTAAAGAAAAATACTTTTATAATACTTACACCTTTGCTTTTTTGCTTTAAAAAAGAGCCATTTAAGGAAGCGTTACACATGCAAACAATACAAACACATATAGAGATATACAGACATACTAAAGATGATTATTCTATTGCAAGTTGAGGGATTTTAATCAATAAAAATGAAGTAATCATTTATATTCCTTTTAATATTTCATCCACATTTTGTACCTTACTAGAAACAGCCCAGGTGTTTTGAAGTTTCCAGTCTGTATTACACTTCTTTTCTGTTTCTTTAACAGATGAACACCTTATGTGTTACAGGTGCTTTCAGCTTGTTACCCCTTACAAAGTTAGATCCATCATCATTTCAGGAACCTACAACGAGGTGACTGAAATTTGGACATTTTCAGAGGAGCATCAGATGTTTAATTGTATAAATAAGATGCTGACTTAAGCAAGTGTTCAATTTTTACACTACGGTAGTAAAGGGTTCATAAAGGCCTGGATTTGCATAATTTAATTTTCTGCAGAGAAGATACTTGAAATCAATAGCATGATTCATAGCCAATACCATAGAACAGCCATGTGACTGTTCTTAAAATTCAGATTCTAAGTACAAAGGATTTTACAATTGATTAAATTTTGAGTGCTGACAGAGTGTTTTCTCCCCAGAATCTATAAAGTCTGTTCTCTTTACCCTTGTGCCTTTAGAAAGTATAGCAGAGGACCTGGAACTAAGAAATTATTAGCAATTAGACTTTTCTTTTTACAGAGAAATTGAACCGATGTTAGATACTTAGTTGAATCTTTAGTTAGTGCTTTAGATTAATCTTTTCTAACCTAAATTTGAAATGAGCAGGGGGGAAGAAGTATAGAGGATTGAGTTTAGATGCAAATATCCATTTATTTTTTTTATATTCCTCCAATTTATGAGGTAATTACCAATAGCAGTCAAGTCCCTCAGCCACAATATTTGGCAGTTTTCAGAATTCTTCTGAGCCCTACCTATAGCGCCATTGAATCTTGAAACTTTTTGATCTAAAAGTTGTGCCCTAGTTTGACAATAGATAATTTAGTTCAGCTAAGATTTCCTCAGTCCGAGGAGCAGACCACAATGAGGAACTTGATACAGAAGTAGTTTTCCTCAACTAGATTTTTTTAAGAACCCTTGACTGACAATCTCCATCATCCAACACGTGGGGAAAAAATACATGAAAGTAATTGTTCAGCATAATTGGAGGATGTCAGATTGGTAAAGATCATGTTATAGGACTGTTATGACATTTATGTTCATCTTTATACTGAGCTGATAATTACAATGGAAGACGTCCTCCAGCTTTGTACAGAACTGCAGCAGAGAACAAATGACTAATCTATCTCTTCTGGCAGGATGCAAGTTAGGCATCTCTTGGCAGAATCTCTGCTTTTCAGATTCCCGGTGCCTTACATTTGTCTCTTTGTGTGCATGTCTTTCACACTAGGGCATGACTGCAGGAGAACTTCCAACTCTCCCTGGGGAGCTAATGAATTTCAAAGATGGAAAATCTAATCCATCAGTACTTGTGTTTGTGCTCTCTGTTTCCAATGAGACAAGCAAGGCTAATGATGTTGGCACAAACATTTCCATACAGGTAGACTTCACATGATGACCACAATTGAGCTCAGAATTTTGCATTTGTCAAATGGTGCCAATAAATAAAAATATGTGTAGCTCAGGGTTGAAATGAGGGGTCCTTGGCGATCTCTGAGCTGGTTTTTTTTTCTCTTGCAGACATTTCATTACCCAAGCTAGGTAACGTCATCAGTGGTAACTAGTTTGGAGAATAAAACATCTGCAAGAAAAAAAATCCAAGCTCAGAGAACACCAAGGACCCCTCATTGTTACCACAATGAGGTTACCACATGACCTATCTCCATTTCATAACTGTTTGAACAATTGTCATAAAGCGAGTTGCGACAGTCATGAAGCGCATCATGTGGCTGTTAAAGCAAATCATTCTGCCACTGGTCATAAATGTGAGTCATGTGCCAGATATCTGAAATGGAATCACAAGGAGCCATAACTTTGATGTTAGGTCGTAAATAATTTTGGGGGGATCTATTGTAACTTTGAATGGTAGTTAAGCGATCAGTTGTTCAGGAAGGACTACCTGTGGTAGTGAACTGTTGTTATGGTATCCGTAATTTCTGCTGCTGTTCTCTGTGTACTAGTGAAAATTAATTTTGCTTGGCTTTACAGGGATGGTATGTTCTGAATCAGTTTATTATTCATGGTCCAGCTATATTTTTCTGGGTTTCTGGATTTATCTATTCCATTCCAGTATTAACTGCATTTCCTTTAGCAACCCGCGTGGAAAAAAGTGGTGTAATTAGTTCGACTGACTATTAAAGACAATTCATTGAAGAACTGTCTCTTCTCTGTAATTAAAGATAACCCTTTAAATATCTATCTTCAGTTTGTTGCTTTTCTCTTTAATATTGGGTAGGAATTGATCTAAAATTACTGCAGTGAACTCCTTCCCCCCCTCCACAAATTCATTTTAACAGTATAATGCCAGGATTATTTTCATCAATAAGACACGTTAGGTGGTTGACACCTAATACATCAGAGAAATACATCACGGAAATCATGGATAGTGTTCTCACATAAGCATGTATTGCTATTGCATATATCTTTTACACCCATGGTTCCCAACCTTTCCAGCTTGGTGGCTCGACTGTGGGAGGGGGAAAGAGGAGATGGTTTTGTGCGAGTGGCAGGCGCATGAACGGGTATGCACAACTCCATTTGTGCAAACATGCGCATGCATCCGCCACACAAATGGAACTTCACAAGCAAGCTTGAGCGAACTGCCACTTGTGCAAGTTCTCCCCTCACTCACCCAGAGAATATAGACTGCATAGAAAATTGCCAGAGCCCACGATGGTTGGCACCACAGATGAAGATCTTTTATCATCTGTAGAAATGATTTTCTTGGCTATTTTGTTGTGGTAGGGGCTCCAGATCTGCTCCTTTTGGAAAGCTCTGTCGCTCAATATGTTTACACTCAAACATCCCATTTAGCTGATTGAACTTCTGATTGGTTTTTTTGTGTTAGTCATGGTCAGGCTTTTTTTTTACTGTAAATACTCATTCAGTTTTTGTATGCCCTTAATGTAAGCAGTCTGTCAAGCTTCCCATTTGTCAGAGCTGTAAATCACAACTCTTCAAACATATGACTCCTTATTTGGGAATCAGCTTACTTGACAGAAGCTCCTGGGCATCACTTAGCAAGATTTACTCACCTCCAAAATGGATGACTACAATGCATTCTACATGGAGCTGTCCTTGAGGAGCATCCTAGAACTGCAACCAGTCCAGGGTGGGCAGTGATCCATATCACAACTTTGTTTTGTGAACTGCGCTGGCTTCTAAGTGTGATTTAAGGTGCCTGTTGTCACCTCTGGGATAGCAATGGGTTATTTGCAGGACAGCTTCTCTTCAGTTGGTTCAGCCCATCCCATAAGTTCACATGAAAGGCTGTAGGTCCTGTAGATTAAGAATTGTCATCAGATGGGTCCCAGGTAGCTGTTCTTTTTACTTGCAGTACCAACCTCTGGAAGACCTTGTTCCTGCCAGCTTTTCAGAAAACCTCAAAGACTTGACTGTGTTCCTTGGCGTGGGAGTGAGATTGCTTTGGGATTTTGAGATAGCATGATTTTTATTGTTGCTGTGGCTATTGCCTACAGTGGACACTTGGATATGTCTGCCATGGATTTGGGGCTAAACATGTTGTTGCTTATTTTATCATTTTAATGTGTTGTTAAACTATGTATAGATAGTCTGATGGAGTCTGATAGAAATTTAAATTTGTCTTAATTTAAAACAAATGTGATTTTCAATATAAAGCAGAAAAACTCTTTTCCGCCCAAATATAGCAGTAGAATTTGGAAATATTCTTTTCCTTTGCCAATTTAACAAAATTAGGACGGTACTGATTTTTTTGTTCATTCAGTGTTAGATAATGAGGCAGAACCAAACCATGTGTCTTTTTTTTTAACCATGCTATTTCAATTTGTCATACTGGTAGAATTCATAAATGTACAAAGTCATGAATCATAATTTACAAACCACAAAGCTGGATTTATACATTACTCTAAGCCAAAAATAAACATTTTTAGGTAAAGTCCCATTCTGCATACTATATAACATGCCAAGAGTGCAAGCAAAAACATTAGTGGGCCAGGACCAAAAAACAAAAGGATGAGCTATGAGTGTCCACAAGAGCATCAATGGGAAGAGAGCAATGAATTATGCATTGCAACATCTATACCAACTCTGCCTCTTTCATACTTTCTCATTTGTACGAAATCTCAGCTTATTAAAAAAAACAAGTGGTTATAACAGAAATAAATTTGATATGAATTAGTTTGTTTATTTGTCTGTCTACCTATCTATCTATCTACTTACCTACCTGCCTGCCTGCCTACCTACCTACCTACCTACCTACCTATCTATCTATCTATCTATCTATCGAATTTATATGGTTGCCCACTCACAGTAACTCTGGGCAGCTTACAAAAAATAAAAACCCAATATAGAAACAGTAAAAACAATAACCCCATCACTACCCTCCAAGTATAAATGCTAATTTATTTATAATTGAAGTTATATTAATTACTTGGAAAGGGAAACCTCGAGGTACTCTAAAAGCTTTCAGGGAGCAGATAAAATTTGTTCCTCCAAGTCAAAACCAAATATCCTCAAACTTTAACATAATGGGTAAATCTACTCCTTTTTGCATTTAAAATAAGATACACTTTTCCAGAGAAGGGCATGTAACAAAATGCCCTGTGATGTACTGAAACTGAGCTGTAGTCTTGAATTCCCAGCATAATCAATGAAATGAAACACTTAACAATACACAAGCACACACACACACACGTATTGATCAATACTTTTTAAAAAACTCTTCATTGAATAACCCAGTGCTGACTCATCTGTCACTTAGCTAAATAAATTAATTATGTATTTTACCTTGAGAAGCATTAAAATATGACTTTGAAACATGCTTTTTAATTTTTTCCCCTAACTTTACTTTTTGAGAGATTTCTTCTTTTTTTACATACCAGAAAAATTATAAGGAGCAATGAATCCTTCTTTGATACTTGCCAGAAGATTCAACTGTGATTATAACAAAATATTCACAATACAAATGAACACTGAGCTTAACACTTAAATTAAAACATACCATTTAGATTTTTGAACATTCCTATCCAAAATGCTTGAGACTTGCTTTCAAGATTTTCTGTAATTTCTGTCAGAAAGTTTGCTTCAGCTGTATCTGTTACTGAGACCAGAGAGGCATCTGTAAAAAAAAATCAGCAAATACCCTTAGAGAAAATATTATCTGAGTAATTTTTTTTACCCAAAACAAGTTGCTAATTAAAGGAAAAGTTTTATTTAGCACCAAAACATGTTTTTTATTCCATATTTTTTTATATTTGGCTACCCTGATCAAAAACTGCCAACCTAGTAGTTAAAAAGCATGTAAAAATGAAAGTAGAAAAATAGAGGCCACTTCAGAGGGAAGGTAACAGCACTCCGTGCGCCTTAGGCATTCAATCATGCCGGCCACGTGACCACGGGGGCGTCTTCGAACAGTGCTGGCTTTTTGGCTTAGAAATGGAGATGAGCACTGCCCCTAGAGTTGTTTGGACTAGCATGCATGTCCGAGGGGAATCTTTACTTTTACCTTACCCTGATCAAGCCAATCACTTAAATTTTCAAATAAAGAACACAAATGTACATCCATCATAGTATTCCATTTCAGAAATCATGCAAAACGCAGAAAAAGAGTAAGCAGCAATAAACAAAAGAAATTAATCAGGAAATAAAATCTAGTTTGTAGGAACACTTGGTACTATATATCCTCATTCCTTTCTAGCTCTACAAATTATCCTTGCTTCTTCTATTCCACACACCAAATTATAAATTGCCTCTTCTTTAAAATTCTTCTCTTTCTGAGGATCTCAACAACTTTACTCATTGACATATTTCTCAGGTTTTGCCTTCCTCCCCCACATTCACTTTTACTTCATGTAAAAAGCACTAGTTTTGTGATTAGAACCTTATTCATTCCTTCTCAACCCTGTTCAGTGTTCTTCTTTCATATTTAGGTTGTATTAGTCACTTACCTTTGTATTCAATTCCCACTGCTTCAGTATCCCATTTCAACTGCATGCCGTTTACTTTTATGTTTCTCCCTACATGTCCACATCTCACTTTCATATAACAAACTGGTCGAAGCCATATGCTTAGAGACAACCATTTTCACTCCTTTTGACAAACCTCCATTTCTTTAACATCAATCATTCACTCATTCATGTGAAGATGAATGATGCGACAAAGGTCCTGAAATCAATACCAAGAGACTACAAGCAGCTTGGCATGAAAGCCTAAGCATTAGGAGCATGGGTGGTATTTTCCATCTGTATTTCCAATGGAAGGTCAACATCCAATGAGGGAATGGAAGATTCTGGAAGTAAACCATTAGCTTAAGGGATGGTGCTATTGAGAGACCTTTGGATTACTAGACCAGGATCTACATTACATATACAAGGTTCTGGCAGAAGAGGGGATGCACCTCACAAGAACCAGGAAGAATACATGTGGAAAACCATTGGCTTGGCATATCCAAAGAGCTTTAAACTAAATCTGGAAGTTTTAGGATCTTTAGGACCTAATCACAAGCTAAATTCCAAAACAATACATTGGACAATGAAGTAGGGAGTGGTGAGAAGAAGGGGAGTGGTGAGAAAAAAGGTGAACACAGATATAAAATAGGAGAAATAGGAAATGAATGCAGGGTTGATCATAAAGGACTCAGATGGCTATACACTAATGCTCAAAGTATGAGAAACAAATGGGGCAAACATGAAGTCCCAGTATATATGCGCAAGTACAATATTGTTGCCTTATCAAAACTTGGTGGGATGGAATGTACTGCTGCAAGGATATAAATGTTCAAAAGAAACAAACCCAAGAAAAGAGGAAATAAATTGTATTATACGCAAGAAATCACTACTCCTCTACAGAAACACATAAAACCAAGTATGAAATGTACATGGATTATTAGAAAATGAAAAGGGAATGACATTGCAAAGGTGTATATCACAGGCCACACAATCAAGTCAAATAGAAGAAATATGGGAAATTTTTGCTAATCAGTTAGCTAAAGTGTGGGAAACACACCATAGTAATACTCAGGGACTTTAACTAAACAGACATCAATTGGGAGACAAACTCTGCAGCAAGCGGGCGATCAAACAGGTTTCTGAGAGACTAGCTGACAACTTTGATATTCAAAAGATAGAGAGAAGAACTAGAACTGGACTTAATTCTTATTAACAGGGATGAAATGATAGTGGGGGTGAAGTTGCGGTAACTTTGGAAAAGAGTGACCATGTCATACTTGAATTCAACATAACACAGGCACAAGTAATAGAATAAAGTCAAATTAGAGTGTCAAATTTTAAGAGAGCTGGCTTCAACAAACTAAGAGACAGTTTAGGAAGGATTCCATGGACAGAAATACTAGAGGGGGGAGAGTCAAAAGCTTGGAAAACTCTAAAAAAATGATAGCATAAAAGACCAATAACACAATGAAAGAAAAACAAGAGACCCCGGCACTGAAGGGGAAAGGAACAAGTATTAAAAAAATTGGAAAGAGATCCAAGAGAATACTAGTAATTAAGCCAAATCTGCAAAGAGGAAGTCAGGAAAGCTAAGGTTAAGAATAAACTAATACTTGCAACAAATGTCAAAAATAAAATAATAAATTTTTCAACATATAAGGAACAAGGAAAAAATCAAGTGATTGATCAACTAACAGGAGAAGATGGCCAGAAGGTGATGAGTAGGAGGCAGAAAGTAGAACTGCTTAATTTACTCTTTGTATCCATCTTCATACAAAAAGAAAGAATAGTCCAACCTATCAAATAGGGTACCATAAATATCAAATACCACAAATATCAAATAGGGTACATAAAAACACTAGATGGTGCCGGCCAGGTATGGTTGCCACAGTGACATGCTCTGTAGGTTAGTTTATAATTTTGTATTTATGTAGTGAGGTTTTTTTTAATTTTTTTAATTTTTTGAAATTCTAAGAAATATAAATTACTAATATAGAAGATCAAATTTTTGCTGGATATTAATCAGTAACTTCAGGTACAAACGAAGACAAAGACTCTTCCTATCAAAATGACTACAGTTCCCTTTCCCCCCCCCACTCCCATGGTCTCCATTAACAAAGAATTCATTAACAAAAGAATCCATTATGATAGAAATGAGCTGCTAATCTTCGAACAAAAGACGCCAAAATCACTCCAACCTGTCTTTGAAGATGAAGAAGCAAGAGAGATGTTGTTGGAAGCTGCATCCACTAGGCAAAACAGATCTAATTCTATGGAAGGTAGGAGGAAAAAAGGGAAGGAGGAGAGAGTAGAAATTCTTCACAGACTTAGAAGGAATTATACAAAAACTCCACTTTCATTTTTTTTTTATAGAAAAAGTTTTTATTAGACAACAATAAACAAAATTATAGCTTACAATATGTGGAGTTTTCAG
>JANHFO010002467.1:42105-54688 GCA_032468095.1 Pareas carinatus | reverse complement strand
TTATTGGGGGCAAAATGCTGATTCTGTAAACTGCTTACAGAGGGCTGCAAAGCACTATGAAGGGGTATATAAGTCTAAGTGTTATGGCTAGTGCTATATATGTGGTGCATATGTGGTACACATTAAAAAGGAGTGGAGCTTCGATCCTGCAATTGCAGCCACCATCTGTGGATGCCTATACCCAAGCAACAAAATGTCCTGGATTGTGTTATTTTCATGATGATTCGGTGGCTGCCATTTCTGGAGCCACGGAGAAAGTGAAATTTGCTTTGGAATTTGAACAAATGAAATTCAGCTACTTAGAACATTGTATTTCAGTTCAATAGTATTGCTGAAAATCTTACCGGGAAAGGCTCTTCTTTTCTTTTTTTTAGTATTGCTTTTCAGATTATTTTCCCACTTCTGCTGATTTATATAATAGTTTAAAAATATGAGTATTTTGACATTTGCTGTTCATTCTTTGTCAGCGTAGCGTATCTTGATTGTGCTTTTGGAGGTCCTTTGCCCTTTACTCTCTGTGGTTTATACTTAAGACGATTATACTCTGTGAAAAGAGAATATTCTTTGCCTCTAATGGATTTCAAGTTCAGAGTGCCTTAGCCTGAGCTTTTCATCAGTCAACCATCTTTTTTTTCATCATGTTTATTATATTATTGTCATTGTTATCCCCAGCTAAGGCCCTTTCAGCCCATTATCCTTATGGAAGGCTCGTGGTTGTGATTATTTGTAATGAAAAACAGGCTGAAAGATTTAGGAATGAATGAAACCTACAGGCCCTTGCTTTCATTTTTTTTACCCCTATGTAACGTCTGCGTTCTTTATCCTTACAGGTTCTAGGCATTAAATGTATTATTATGTGTTAACTATGTTGTTTTGGAATGAATTGGGTACTGCCAGAAACTATAGCAGGAGTAAGCAGTTCTGAGGCCACCCGCCTATTTTGAGCAATCCCCTCCATCAGTTGTACTCATCATGGCAAATGGAAAATGTAGACCAAACCATTAACAGGTCGACAAGTTCTAATTCATATGGTACTATTTTTTAAAAAAGCCACGTAGAATTGCTGTGGTTGCTGCTGTGCAGAATTAAAAATTGACATTGGACAGACAAGGGGAGTGTGGTGAGATTATCAGAGGTTGCAAAGATTTGCTGAGGAATTGCATCCTGCTTCCAAAGTCCTATTATGCTGTATTGTTTGCTGTAATTTGCATTTGGTGAAACTGATTGGTTTTTGTTCAGGGTTAGAGTTAGGGGAGAAATATTCTGCTATGTAGCAAGTGGTGTCTTTTTGGAGTTTGGAAGCGAGGCAAGGTTAGGCATGGCTTGGACGAAAGATTACCAAGATATCCTAGAGATAAAAGATTGAAACAACTTTCCGGGAGAAAATACTAGCAAGAACAACTACATAGCCAAGATTCTATACCAGTGATGACTACACTTTTAGGCACCGAGTGTCCAGATGAGTCGCAGCTAATGAGTCGCAGCTCATGAAGTCATTGCACGGAACCGCTATTCTCTTTCTGAGCATGTGCAGGGCCTGTGACATCATCACCCAGCACTGCTGCTCTCTTTCTGAGCATGCTCAGCTCTGGGGCGATGCTGGGGCAACTTGGTTCATGTGATTGCAATTGGATCCTGCGAAATGGTCACAAAATGGTCGCTAAGTCAACCGTGTGACTGTTTGCTGCCATCTCATTCAGATAAAATTCTCTGATACAGTATCTTGGTACACGGCTCATTTCCTCCCTTTTTTGCCCCCTCACAGGGCAAAGAGATTGTCCAAACTATCTCTTCCCGAACTCTACTTTTTTAGGAGCGCCCCTCTACAAAGTGCTCAGCACAAATTAACAAGCTCAGCTCTGTGATCTTAATTAGTTGAATAGAACCCTCCTGCCACGAAAACTGACCAGACCTTAATCAGTTTCATATTGAATGGTTTTCTGGTCATAAATGCCACATTGTTCCCAAAATGAATTTTTAACTACATTGTGGAAACAAATAAACATAGATAACTGATGGCAGAAAGATAACTTGTGGACCCATTGAGCCTGTCCTTTGAATTTAATTCCTTTTCTGTTTTCTCTTTTATTATTTTTAATTATTATTTTTATATTTTATTAATTTTTATTATTTTTTATTACTGTCAGATAATGGACATATGTTTATCCCAAGCAAGTTTAAACTCATTTATTGTAGTGGTGATTAATTGCTGAGGTAGTTGCTGAACCAGCACCACCTAGCTACCGGGAGTGGGATTTCACTCAAAGCATCTTTACCTTTCACTTTATGAGGAGATCATCAAAAGCCTTCCTCCAGACTTACTCCTCCATTTCAGTGGTCTAATTTTGAAAGCTTCTTAAGTTGATTAATAACTTCCCAATAAGTCCATTTTATTAAGCAGAAAGAGGTTACATCTTAACTGAGCAGCTGTATAATTTAGCAGAAACTGTGCATCCTTTATTCATTTGTGAGACTTTTGTTGTATACTTGGCAAATTTGAATATTTGTCCTTAATAAATCAGGAAGGTATATTTGGCATCTTGTGACAACATTTTTTTTTAAAAAAAAAAAACTCATTCCACCCTCAATAAAGAAAATGGATGAATAGGACAGTATTTTATGCTCTCATCTTTATGCTTTAAATAAGTAGCTATTTAAAAATAAAATAGCTCTTTGCTAATTAGGGTATGGTTTGTTTAATCTTATATTAACCTGTTATAAAATTATATCTGACTTTAGTTCTATAACAGCCTTAAATGTAGCATGAAATTGATCACCCTATAAAACAACAGAATCGGCTGCCTGAGACATTTTAAAATAAAAGATTTTATCCTTCTTTTAAAAAAAAGGCTGTGAAAGAGTTTATTAGGTATTATAAGAGAGAGTTGCAATAGTATGGTTTTGCTTCCCTCAAAATCTTGCACTTGGTTTCTGCCAATCAAATTCTGCATCCACTCATTCTTTCTTTTATAATGTGTTCATATGAAAAAAGCCTCTGCAAGAGTTTGGACTTCAGCCCTTTAAAAATTAATGCAAGCATGAACAAATGAGCTTAGAAACAAATTGCTAACTAATATAAGTTGATACAGGACTGATGTTGCTTTATTCCTACAAGCATTCTGGTAGGGAATTTCTAATTGTCGGTTTCTAATTGTTGGCAATGAAAGTTGTACAGATAATCCTCATTTAACGACTGTTTCATACAGCAGCCCTTCACAGATACCATGGTGATGAAAAAGTAACTTGTCAGCCAATCTTCGTATTTATGATCCAGAAAACAAAGGAAAGCTGACCTATATATGTAAGCACTTAGTGACCACTTTGCTTTACAACTGAATTGCCGGTGTCAATTGCAGTCACTAAATGAGGACTACCTATATGTATGTTCTCTAAGATATTTCTAAAATGTTGCAAAGAACTCTTTATATGGACAGTTAAAAGCTGCAAGGTTGCAATACTGAACCTGAATCTTTTCTACTCAGGTGTTTACATATTGATTGCTGCTCACTTCATCGATATTAATTTGTTTTGTATGTTATTTTATTCAATAGGACCTGACAGTAATGTTAAGTGCCAAACAGGTATTAAATTATACATAATTTCAAACACAGGCAAGCATTCAAATGTTAGTGCAGTTGTAAGCTTGTAGGAGAGACTGTTTTGTTGCAGAGTTAATTTAAAGGCATGCTTATATAAACAGAGAGACAATGCAAGAGCAGACTTTCCGATGATGGCAGGGTAGAAATAAGTCTAGGGGGAAGAGATACGTTTTGGAAAGAAAGATTAGGAGACTGGAGGCTAAAACATGAAGAACGGTTGCTGGAATTGGGTATGTCTAGTTTAATGAAAAGAAGAACTAGGGGTGACATGATAGCAGTGGTCCAATATCTCAGGGGCTACCACAAAGAAGAAGGAGTCAAGCTGTTGTCCATAGCACCCAAAGGCAGAACAAGAAGCAATGGATGGAAACTAATCAAGGAGAGAAGCAACCTAGAACTAAGGAGAAACCTTTTGACAGAACAATTAATCAGTGGAATTTAAGTTGCCTCCAGAAGTTGTGAATGTTCCAACACTGGAAATTTAAAGAAGAGATAGGACAGTCATTTGTCTGAAATGGGTTTGAACTAGAAGACCTCTAAGGTCCCTTCCAACTCTGTTATTCTCTTTTTCTGTTAAGAGTTGTCCTAAACACTTCTGACCTTAATCACATCTTCTCCGGGACACAGTCTAGTGCAAATGATCGGTGAAGATATGAAACCTCATGGGGGGAAAAATGGCTCCTTGTTATTTGTGCAAGATCAGTTTATGACAGATTTTCCGTGAGACAAGCAAAAACAAGTCTAATATCTCTGATACCTCTAGCAACCTTGGCTAACGTCAAGAAAGATAAGCAGAATCAGATACTTCTGATTAACCCTGGTGGATCATCAGAAAATGCCGGAGGGGGTAGGCTAGAATGGGAAAGTGAAAGAAAAAAAATCCCCATAGAAGACGTGGACAGACCACTTTTGTTTAATCGCTAAGAAAACAACCCGAATGTGAAATTGATTTGGCTTGAGGGAACCTTCTCTTTTCTTTAGAAATAATGAATCACAATATATCCATAAGGCATGGAAAGAGAGAATAGACCGAAAGAAAGAACCGTCCTGCTATTAAGTTCTAATTAAGAGATATCCATTATGTAAAACATTATCTTGAGAATGTTACAGAACAATTTTACTGTAAAGGCAGGATAGAAAGTTCTCTACTTAAACAATGCTATTTCAGAATACCAGTTTGATTTTATGTTTTTCTTTACCTGAAGTTTTAATTTTAGTTAACATTTTAATGCTGTGTCTTCTGAAAACAACATTAAAAAGGAGAAAATTATAGTTTAAGGTCCATTGACACTGTTGCTATAGAAGTTAAAGACACCTTCCCTTTGCCTAAGCAATGTATGAACCTCTAGTTCTTGATCCCACTCATTTCTTAATATCTGCATATCAAACTAATTTATTCATAACAAATATCTATAGAAAATGAATAGTTTTTTTAGGTTTAAAGGGTTCATCAAATTTTTCTGACATCTCAGAAGATGAAAATGCCGCTGGTCCATCTTGTACAATACACACCACGCTTCGATGTTAGGCATATATTGAAACCAAACAGGGATCGTTGTGCCCATTGTTTAACTGGGCTAACTGAAAGCTCTGGGATGAAACGACAAGTGAGTTCAAGGGGTAATGAATCCATTTTCAATTATATTTCATGTTTCCAACTATATTCTGTAGAACAAAATGGAGTTACGATGTAGGCAGTAGCTGGATTTTTGCTTGGGGAACCAAAATATCTTCAGCAAACTAGGCAAGCAAGAAAGCAAGCATCAAAGTAGAATAATTTGGTTCCATTGGGAGATGGGTGCAAGGGAATGAAGGTAGTCCTTGAGTTATGACTTTAATTGAGCCTGTCCATCATGGCAGTCATAGGCAGTTGTAAAGCTGCGACTGACCCAATTTTAGGACCTTGTTTGCAGCAGCCATTAAGGAAATGCTACGATCGTTAAGTGAACCAATGATTTGCTATGGGCCAGTTTTGCTTAAAACCAGAACTAAACGCCACTGCAAGCCTACGTAAATTTGGTCCAGTTGTCAAATGCCTTCACATGACCTTGGAGGGGGTGACCATTGGAACTTCAAACCCAGTTCATAAGTACCTCCCATGTAAGTTTGTTGTAACTTTGACCAGTCGCTAAGCAACTGGTTGTAAGTCAAGGACTAGCTATACAAACTCATTTTTTTTCATGTGCTACATTGCTCAGTTTCATCTTCATTTTACTTTCAGTTTAGGTGTGCCACACATCAGCTTTGCCCAGTGATGTATTTGGAAAAAAAAATCTTATAATTTTGTCTGTTGGATTTTGATTAAGGAACCTTTAGAAATTTAGTTTCAGCTTTATAGACTTGTCTCATCAGCCATCAGATACATCTTGCCATCATCCTGCTCCCTTTCTCTTTATATTTTTTTATGTTAATTGAATTCCAGACTGAAGGAATCTACCTCTGTGTTGCGAATCTGATTGTCTAAACAAATCTCGCTTCCATGTGGTATATTAGGTAACAGATGGAAATTGAGGATGTGTGAGAGAAAAAATTAAGAAAGATCTAGACTACAGGTGCTTAAATTCTGTAGAAATGTATAAGATGTTAAATGTACTTCACTCTTCCTTGGAACTGTGCCATTGTCAACATAAATCTATATTACTCCTTAAATATATCTTGCTTTGGAAAAATTATACACCGAAGCAAAAGCCACAATGTAAGTAAGTAAACAGTTGATTCATTATCAGAATGAACATAGAATCTTAAATAATGAATGTCATATTTATTTAGCTTTTATTACTGAAAAAGTGTCTGGAAGATTCATATCAGCTTTTTTAAAGGAAAAATGGCTATACAAAGGATTTAATCATTCAGTTCAAAATTGTTTTAAATGGTTTGCAATCCTGGATGTTTTATTGCTGTGTGAGGCTGTATATTATTAACTCTGTATTTGGGTAGGATTCTTCTGTTTCAGCATTTAAATTTTACTTCATAATTGATCCTTCCTCCCATTTCAAACAGAAAAATATTCTCTGTTACTCTTTTAGAAATCTGCAGTCGAGCTGAATAGTTTTCTGTAGCTATGCTATTCTTTTGTCTGTGGACTAGTCCAGATTTTGTACGCCATGGGGGGGGCACTGTTTCCTTTGTTTCACAAAGCATTGGTAGCAAACTGTTTTTTTTAACAAATATGTTTCCACTTTGTTGTTGTTCAGTTGCTAAGTCATATCTGAATCTTTGAGACCCCATGGACCATAGCCCGCTAGACCTCTCTGGCCCTCACAGCCTCCCGCAGTCTGCTCAAACTCATGTCTGTTGCATCGGTGACAACCACCAGCCATTTGATTCTCTGCCATCCCCTTCTCCCTTGACCGTCCATCTTTCCCAGCATCACAGCCTTTTCCAATGTGTCCTCTCTTCTCGTTAGGTGGTCAAAATATCTGAGTCTCAGCTTCATCGTTTGTCCTTCTAATGAAGAGTCAGGGTAGATTTTTTCCAGGACTGACTGATTTGATCGCCTTGCAGTGCAAGGGACTCTCAAGAGTCTTCTCTAGCACCACAAACAACTCAAAGGCATCGATTCTTCGACATTCATCCTTCCTTATAGCCCACCTCTCACAGCCATACATTGCAACTGGGTCCACTTGTTTGCCGTTGTCTAATTAGAACCCTATTCATTACTTTCTTTTTTCGATACTTTAAAAACAGGAATAATGTTTGAAGCATGACAGAGATGTTTATCAATTCTTGCAAAGGAAACAAGACACAGGATTTATTTTATCTAGGTGTCGAGAAAGAGCAGCAGCTTGGAATGGCCTTTATAAAAATGATGGTGTTCATTTTGTAACAATGATAGCATTCAAACAGCATAATAATCATTCTAATGGAAACATTTTAACAGTTGTCAGTAAGGTTGCATATAGTTCATATGTCACTCTACACAACTGTCTTTTGCAATGGGAAATGTGAATGAAGTAAATAAATCTCAGGCAATGTTTTAGTTCAAATACATAGGGTAGCCTTTAGCCAGTCATAGAAACAAATCAAAACATGTTTAAAATTAAATTAATAAGTTAAGCCGATACCTTTTTAAAGGATGCTATCAATGATAATTTCTATTTTGAATGGAAAGTCCGTTATTCCAGCAGTACTGGTAACATGTTCACAACATTCCAACATAACCTGAAATAGGTTAGCAGTTCCTAACTAAATTGGTGTTGTTTATGGCTTTTAAATGTTATATTTATGTTACTGTTGTTAACCAGAGAAGGCTGAAGATTCCATCAAGTCAAGTTTGACTCCTCATGACTTCATGAATACTATGACTGAAGGTTTTATCAGCATGAAAGTGGTTTGCAAAAGATGTGCATGGAATGATTTTTTATTTTGTGATCTAGTTTATACCTCCCTAGCCAACTATTAACTGGCCTGAACAAGCATTTCCAAGCCCAGATCATGCCACCTGATACTACTAGTTTCTGTGATCTCATGAATAATAATAATCAAGGAGAAAAGGTTGTGAAGAGTATGATTTCATTGGAGATGTGATGTGTACAATGATAAGTTGGACAGGTTGGGAAGCTGAATGGTTGAAAGGAATTTCCGGTTATCATTAACTGTACTGGTGATCAAGAAAGGAAATATTAACCAAATCACTTTTTATTTGACGTATATTTCAAAGAATAATGTATGAATGAACTTCAGAATAGAATATTGTAATTCTTTAGAGGATTGCATTTAGAGTTCAAATACTCTATTTGGGATGAGGATGTCTGGTTATTTTCACTGACTCAGGAACCAAAGAGGTAAATCAAGGTATTTGAATGAAAACACAGAGTATGTAGGAGAAAAAGAGATTGAGATGTAAGGCCAAGCATGTCACATTTGGAGTCAATGTGTTGTCACAAAAGACCTACGTCCAACCGTCTGTGAATTTTGTTGACCCTCATCTAGCACCAATTTACTTTGACTGTTAGTTGACTAGATTTTTGTATTAGAAGAATCAGAATCAGAATTTATTGGCCAAGTGTGTCTGGACACACAATGAATTTGTCTCCGGTGTATATGCTCTATACCTACGTACATACAATAAACAAACTTTGATTACAATCATATGATACATTCATAATCATAAAGTATATATAAGCACAAGATACATTCATAATCATAAAGTACATTCATCTTGTAATGTATATATAAGCTGCAATTCGACAAACCACGGTCTTAATCATGAATACAATCACAGTCATGAACTCTTCTGTGCTTTGAACTCGACAAATTCTCCTGGTTATTTGCGCTTGACAGCAGAGTAAGCAATTACATTTTGCCTTTGGACAAAACTGGATGAAATGATACTACTGTGGATCTTGACTGATAGTGGCTCAAAATACTGAAAACAATCACTGTGGTGTAATCAATTTGACATCAGTTTGCATATACTCATATGTATAAAGAAGTTAAAGCAGCAACAAAGATGATAAAAATTTCAGTAAAAATTTCTGTGGTAGAAAAGATACTGCCTAGGAAACAATCAAACAAGAGGTGCTGGAGCTCACAGTTGCTTACTGTTACAAAGGAAGGAAGGACCTACCTTAATGGAGCAAGCCATTAGAAGTGGAAGGAAGGAAATTTGTACTTCCAGACTTCCAAGATTCTGCTAATGTAGCTTTCCAATAAAGTAGATTTAGCTCATATATTCAGGTTTGGCCTGTCTGGTTTACCCTTGAAGGCTGACATTAGTCTTGCAAGTCTGAAAGTACAAAGTCCCCACCCTACACTTTTAACTGCTTGTGGGTACTTCCTTGGTTTATTTTTCGTACCATGTGATTGTTGGCTCCTTCTCTTCTTGTTTGATTGTTTCCTGTGCAGCATCTCTTCTCTCCTTTCCTCAAGGTCACTTGTGCATTCCCTGACAATGTCCAGCTGTTTTATGAACATTCCACAGGTAATCCTCGAGTTACTACCACAGTTGTTGCTAAGTGAAGCATTTAAGTGAGTTTTGTCCCATTTTATGACTTTTCTTGCCACAGTTGTTAAGTGAATCGCTGCAGTTGTTAAATTAGTAACATGATTGTTAACCGCCCTGAGTCCTTCGGGAGAAGGGCGGTATATAAATCTAAATAAATAAAATAAATTAAAATAACTGAACCTGGCTTCCCTATTAGGTTTGCCTGTCTGAAGGTGGCAAAAGGTGATTTGCATGATCCCGGGACACACTGCAGCCCTCATAAACACAAGTCAGTTGCCAAACATTTGAATTTTGATTGTGTGACCATGGAGATGCTAAAGTGGTGAGAAACGATCATAAATCATTTTTTTCAATGCCGTTGTAACTAAACTAACTGTTGTAAGTTGAGGACTACCTGTATGATTTCCCCCTCCTCATGAAAAAAGTTCTTTATAAAAGTCTAACCAACAAGCAGCTTTCTGATGGCAACATCTTATCCTAGGACTCCTATATGGATTGATTGATTGATTATATGGAAAATAATTATGGACCCCTCACACTCTGGACATAATCTATTTCAACTTCTTCCCTTCTACAGAGCATTGCAAACCAAAACAACCAGACATAAGGACAATTTCTTCCCTCATGTCATCAACCTACTAAACAGCCGACTTACAGAACAGTGTTAGTGCAAAGGGTGTCCTTTGTGACAAGATGAAATGTTTTTTGTGACATGATGTCCACACTTTTTAACATAACATGATGAATGTTACGTATATTAAGACTATGAATGTATCTTATGCTTATATACACAATTGATTATGCCTATATATGACAATATATATAAATGATCATGATTATGCATATATATATATATATATATACAAATGATCGTGATTATGCTTATATATTCAAACTGTCTATAAATGTATCTTGATTGTATTCTTGTTGTGTATGTATGTAGGTGGTGAGCATGATCACTGAAAACAAATTCCTCGTGTCCTGACACACATGGCAAAATAAATTCTGATTCTATTTCTGAAATGCTTAATTGGTTGAGTGATGCTAGGTTTGACTTTTGGTTGCTGTTAACAAATGCTAACCATCTTAATCTGACTGTGAAAGTGATCTGTAATTCTTCCAGTGACCTCCTTGATCCTGCCTATCCAGCTTATCCAATATTATTTCCTGTCTATTTCCCTCCATCTTGCCAAGGACAGTTGCTATTTTTGTAGTCTGTCTTTCAGTCCTGTCACAATCCTGAAATATGTGAGTTTCTGTCTGCTGGTTATCACCTCAAGGAAGCAGTCAGTCTTTGATCCAGGACTAATAACGGAGTGTGGGAATCATTTGTAACCCTTCCCAAGCCATTCATTCTAGGGTGTTTATCTCCATCTTTATCCCACTATGATTATACTTTAATCCTATTTAGTGAAATTGCAGAGATACTGGCCTTTTGTCGGTAATGCTTTTCAAACCTCCTCTCCCCAAAGGTTAAGTTGTTCACATTCAGATACCAATTGTAATCATACATATTACGTGACAAGGTAACCTGGAATTGGAGTATTATCTGTATTTGCATTAATCTTCCCCTTTTACATCTTCAATTGCAGGGCAAATAACAAGGGAGACAGGCTTTAGTTTCAGTTGTAAATGTCACCTTCCTTCCTTCCTATCTTCAAAGATTTGTTCTAGGCAAGAAGCATTACAAATTGATAAAATCCTCTGTCTTCAAGGTCAGCTACTTAGTATGGAAATAGATAGGTGAAGAATACTACCACCCACAACAAAAACAATGGCACAACATTTACACAGGGATAAGCGGAAATTTAGAGATTTATTTAGAGTAAGGGAATTTTTATCTATGGGGCAGAAAACTGCAGAGAAGCACAACCAGGTTTCTAGAATAGAGAATTCTTCCTGCAATGCTAAATACTTTTTTATTGTTAATATACTAAATGTACTGTCTGATAGCAATTTCATTTTTTTTCTTTCAGAACGTTGCACTGTAAAATGAATGGTATTTAGAAAGATATTCTTGCTTTTGGCTTTCAAATATCCTTCCAGAAACTAATGAAATGCCTTGCCTCAGTGGTAGGCACGCGAAGCTGAGGAGCTCAAAGAGAATGTTAATTAGATTAATGCCCATTTTAATAGGGAATTGAACATATTGTGTTGTCTGGTATTCATGTGCATAGAAAAGCTGGTCATAGTATATTTTCCCACCAGCATTTTATATTAAATGGCTACTGTTCTATAAAAACATTGAGTACAGTTTGATGTTGTGAATTTTAATGTTGTAAACTGCCTGGAGTACCTGTGTGTGAGCTGGGTCCCAAGAGAAATTTGTTTAGTAAATAAAATAAGTAAAATTGACCATAGCGTGGTTATAACATGGAACAATATGGAATGGATTACCTCATTATCAAATGGATTCTCCTTGGCTGAAAAACTGTAGCCCTTAATGTAATATGTAGTCCTTAATGAATCTATGTCTAGATCAGGGGTCTCCAAACTTGGCAACTTTAAGACTAGTGGACTTCAGCTCTCAACTAAAGTTGTTCAGTTTGGAAACCCTTGGTCTAGATGGAGAGAGGTATACCTTAGTGGGATACCTCAGAGCTCTGTCCTGGCCTCTTCACCTTTAGGGAATAGAACAGATGCTTAGCAAATTTGTACATGATACAAAATGTGTATGTGGGAGAGATTAGATGTACAATACTGGTATATTACAGGTGGTACCCTGTTTCCCCGAAAGTACGACATCCTCCGAAAATAAGACCTACTTACAGTTTTGCCTCTCACTGAACCATAAGGCATCCTTTGAAAATAAGACCTCCCCAATAATAAGGCCTCGGGCTTCCGGTTCTGGGTGGCCTCAGTGGAAAAATAAGACATCCCCTGAAAATAAGACCTAGCGTATCTTTGGGTGCAAAGATTAATATAAGACAGTGTCTTATTTTCGGGAAACACGGTATCTAATTCAGCAGTAGTACTTGTGAGAAAGAACTGGGTGGCTTGGAAACTATAGAGTAAAGAAAATCATGGGGATTGAGAC
>JANHFO010002467.1:14170-26592 GCA_032468095.1 Pareas carinatus | reverse complement strand
GGTCAAATGAGGACCCAGATTGTTGGGGGCAATAGGCTGACTGTGTAAACTGCTTAGAGAGGGCTGTAAAGCACTGTTAAGCGGTATATATAAGTCTAAATAATAAATAATTTTAAAAAGGGGAATACAGAGAATCTTTCATTTGAGGGTGTGACTTTTTATTCCAGGCATTTTTAACATGATATCTCTTATACATTGGTCTCTTTTTTATGATATAATCTTGAAGGATATGTCAGAGGTATTCAGTCTGTTTGAATGGAGTGGAGTGGTGGGATGGGATGAGATGAGATGGAAATCAATGGAATGGAGAGTGGAGTGGAGCGGAGAGAAATAGTACAGAACAGAACAGAATAGCTTTTGTGCTCATCCAAAAATAGGCTCACCTTAATTTAATAATTGCAATGCATAGTCTTTGTAACATAAATAATAACTTATTTTACATTACAAAAATGGGAGGAGAAATGCTAATGAAAATAATCTGAAGAAAATAGCAAACCTTGCAGATTTCTTTAAACATAGACGATGTCTCTAAAGTAAAACTACTTATTTACTTATTTTTACTGTGCAGCAACTTTTACTTAATGTTATGCATTAAAATTCCCCATTCCTGATTAGACTTTTTATTTTTGGTGACGGGCCAGATATAAGACCTGCATTTTGAACCATGGACTGGCTCTCATTTGTTTAATGAACCATTTTGATCATCACTGAGCCATGCCTGCAAGGGTGTCGTATGCCATAACTCTGTTTTATTCATAGAGGCAGGCAGGAAGGAAATGTTTCGCATGAAATCTGCCCACCATAGAAATAATCCATTAAGGAGAGAAAAGACAGAATAGCAGCTTGATGTGTTTTTGATTATTTGTGATAGGAGACAAAGACAGAATGGTTTAATGTGTTCTTGGTTATTAGTGATAATCAGGAAGAACCTTATTAGTTTTCATCCTTGTTGCCTATGTTCTTTGTTATGTGTTTGCACTGGATTCAGCTGAATACAAACCTAAACACGTTGTTGTGTATTTTCTTCAGCCTTTTAATTAGCAAATTGAAAAATAGAGATGAAGATGTAGAGTTTGAACGTTGAATAGTTCAATTTTGGAGTATGGGGGCTTTTTTATGGATTTTTATTATATGGTGGATTTTTTTTAAAAAAAATTGGAAGTTGTCCAGAGTCACTTATGTGTGACTTGGGTGATTGTATAAACTTTTTAAATAATAAAACAAATATTTCTAATATCTTCCCAGAATACACAATTTAGTCCCTTGTGTTTTGCCCTCAATCTCTCACAGTGTAGAAAATCTGCAAAGATAACATTTTCTGTGAATTATCAGTATCTATAGTAGGGTTTAAGGGTAAGGTCTAATGTTCTTGGACTTCATCAAAGGTTCCACTGAAAGCCTTTATCAGCTTTTTCTGTTTCTTTTGTTCTTCTCCTTTCTTCTTTTCTCTTTTCTTCCAGAGTGTTCCCATGATTTCTCTTTCATGATAAAAAAAGGGGTCATCCAGGAAACTATGGTCAGGACCCTCAAAGGAAATAAGAGAGAGAAGGTCTTGAGCTTCCCTGATACTGCACAACCTCTCTCATAATTAGCTTTCAGTTTATTTCAAAGACTTCTGTTTTCCCATAAATGTTTAAAGAAAATGTTCACTGATTCTTACTGTCTTGCTTGTTTTGATTTAAACTCATGAAAAACGTAGCCTTGAATTGTCTGCTTCTAGGATGAAATATGGAGCAGTACAATGGCATAAGAATAATTTAAAACGGAAGAGCTGAATGTCAGAAGCCCAGGGTGATGACTCAATTAATGTAAAATTCATCTCCATATATCTGCCTCTGTAAGAGTACAATAGACCAGCATTTTTCACTGTGACCTATCAGTTTCAAAGAAGGGAAAGTGAAGTTTGTTATTTTGACAGACAGCGATGGTAAAGCTAAATTCTGGTAAGGAAGCTCTTCATTCATGATTATGGTATTATTGTACTATATATCATATACATATATACATAGAGCAATTTCTATTGCTAGGGTTATTTTTTACTAAAAAGATGTATAACACTATGCACATGAAGATAGAATTCTTTTGTTTGTCTAATTTTATTGGTGAGCTTGCTACTGATTCTTTTGTACATACTTGACAATATGTAGGGTTATATTCTAATACCTTGATAGGTCTCTTTAACAGAAATTAAATGAAAACAAATATTAATTGAACAAACATTTTTTTCGCCTTTTCTCATAGTGCATTGCTGTGAGTCATTCTCGGATATACTACTAGATCCTCGTTCAATATAAACCAACAGCAAAACAATATTCCAATTCTGTGTGATGGGCATCTGAATCTAACTCTTCATTTTTTTTAGACTGTTTGCAAACATCACATTAATAGACTTTCTCCATTAAAAAAACAAATATGCTTAAACACGGTGAAATTATCCAATTATCTTTTTCTGTAATATGTTTTAGCAAGATTCCTCCCTTTTTTCATCTTTTGGTTCATCAGTTTGGTAAGTAAGCATCATCTCTGTTGTGTATATTATTTTGCCATACCATCCCTCAGTCTTTAAACTTGATTAATGTTCAATGTATTATTTAGTATTATTGATCTGCTTATCAACTTAATCTATTTGAAATGGTTAGTTAATGGCTTCTAACGATCTCGTATTTCAGGGCTCTTCTAGAAATTACAAAATGGGGCTTCATTTATGAGAATTCAGATTACAAATTTTTACCATTCTCTTTTTGGGGTTCACAAAACTACTTTACCATTTCACTTAGGGACGCTCCATTTTCAAACTAAATTGTTGAGAATTAAGGATCTATGCCACAGACCAACAAGATTGATATCACTGGTACAATATTTTTTGTCAAGAATAACTTTTTCTCTGGTTTATTTGCTTTTTAAAAAATATAGTTTTAAGGTATTTGGTAGCATATTGATAGACAAAAAAAACGTTTTCCCATAAATTGTTGTGGCAAGAGAGCCATATAGCCATAGGTTGTCTTAGAGGAAGGAATTCAGGAAGGAAACTCAGTTGCTGTTCCAAATAATATTTATTTTCTTTGGAGCCAATATATCCAAGTTTCCTTTTTAGCCCTTGCATTTGTATACAGGGTGGAGAGGAGGGAAAGGGAGGGGTTTTCAAAAACAAATATCAAATTATTTCCTCTAAAGTGCCAGAATAGAGCAAAAATATTTGTTTAGGTAAAGTGGAACTTTGTACCCCTTGTAACATAAGTGATGGGGGAAAAAAGAATGGCGATGGATTATCCAATTTGAGTTGACTCTTCTGATGGGGTTGATTAAAATGACAATTTGATATTCTTAAGTGAATTGCAGTTTCTTTTAAGAGAAGTTATCTGATACGTACAGAATACTAAAATAAATATATTGGAATTTATAGTAATATGACATTGTCATTCACCAGAAAAGGATGTTGCCAAAACACGGCAGACAATGAAACGGCCATTTCATGATTCACTTAACAACTGTGGCAAGAAAAATCATAAAATGGGGCAAAACTCACTTAACAAATGTCTGACTTAACAACAGAAATGTGGGGCTCATGGTGGTCTTATGTCAAGGACTATCTATACTGATTTCACACATCTTTGCAGTGCACTGGTTATAATGCAGTATTGCAGGCTAACCCTGCCCATAGTCTAGAGTTTGATCCTGACATGATCAAAGTTGACTCAGCTTTCCATCCTCCGAGGTTGGTAAAATGAAGACTCAGATTGTTGGGGACAAGATGCTGACTCTGTAAACCTCTAAAGCACTGTGTGGTGATTTATAAGAGTAAGTGCTATTGCTATTGCTATTCTACTTCAATGATCCCTTTCTTTACCGTTGAGCACCCTTGCTGCTTGACAAGCATAGAATTAAAAGCAGAGATGGCCAAAATGAGACGCAGTGAGATGGCAAGAGAGAAACAGTCCCCAGCAACAATAACAGGAACTGCCACTTTTTAAAGCAAACTAACTTGTGAAGGTGAGTCCACCCTTCAGTGGTTTCATTAGTGGCAGTTACAGTAGTCATTGTAATTATACCTGAGTCCTTGTCAGAAGAGAGCATGTCACTATAAATCTGTGGGACGACAGAGCATCTAATCCTCTACATTTGGTATGGTGGCAATTTAATGTGATCCCTTAAATCAGTGGGCACCAACCCTTTGAACCTCAGGGACCACTAAATTCATAATTTTAAATCCCGCGGACCACTGATATGAATTATTTAAATAGATAAATACATTTGCAAAATAAGGACCAGAGAACTTCCATTTTATTAATATAAAAGACACCTATTTAAGATAGCAAAATTTAAAAAGCTTATAACAAATGTCTCACTTACCAACATAAATTCTTGGCTCAATTGTGGATGTATTTCCGGTGGGCCACTCTTGACTGCTGCCGTCCTCTGGCAGGTGGCGCTCCAGTGGACCATGCTCTGGCGCTCTACTCTTGCCCACTGCTCTGGCGGTTCATGCTCCAATGATCCGTGCTCACCTGCCGCCACACTTCAGCGGGGCGCTCTCCGTTCACTAAATATTAACTCCGCTATATGTAGTGTACGAGCTCAAGCCCAAGCCCCTGCGGGTCTCCAAAATATTCTCGCAGACCACCAGTTGTCCACAGACCATAGATTGGCGACAACTGCCTTAAATAGTTGCAGTGCACCAAGAACCCCTCTTTTCAACCTCGCTACAAATATTCTCCTTTATCACTAGTTGCATAAAATAAGCAACTATTTTGATTAGTTAACTAATTTCTATGGCCGCTCATATCAATCAAGGGACTCTGGTTACTTACAGTTCTAAAAATACTGGGTTTCAGGATGTGAAGGGCGAGGCAGAGGGTGGAAAAGATGCTTTATTGTACATTCTCCACTTTAAAAAAAACAGAGCCTGGCTCATGCCTGTTAAAATAGGAAATAGGTCATCAGGATTTTATAAGTGGGCTGTAATCATCAGTTTTCCTTCAAATGATCAGCAGCTTTCCTCCTTTCAATTTGTGTATAGGGGAAATGTCTTCTTTTGTGCTTAAGAAAGTTGTGGTTTATGAGGTGCCTAATTCAGTAGTTGCTTGCAAAAACAGCAACAACATACCATCCATTCATGATTATGTCCCTGTCTTCCCCAGGAATTAAATTTAATTTTGGGGTGTTTTTAACTTTATCTAAATGGGATAAGGCGCATCTCTTGATAGAGTTCAGGTTAAAAGTTTTAGCTGAAAATGTAGTGGTCACTTTTTGAAGAAGAAAATAAGTCCAAGATGTTCAATGTCTTTTGAAAGTTTGTACAATTTCTTCCACAAGATGTCAGCTTTGATGCAACAGCATAGACTTTGTAGATCCAATTTTTTTTAAAGAAAAAGGCAGTATATTCCAGTAATTTTTAAGTACATTTTGAGGAGTTGCTTCTGTGTCTTCAAATGTTAAAGTAATGTAAAAATTTTAAAGATGTGTTATTCCTCTCTTTTTTAAAATTTTTGTGCATAAGCTTACTTTAATTTTTCATCTTGCCTTCCCCTTTGAGTTAACCACGAATCACTTTTTACCACTCAGTGCTTTGACAGCCTACTTGGACACATCATCAATGCTTGTCATTTCTAATTGTTCAAAAACAGCAGAGGGAAAATCAGTTTTCTGCCTCTGTGTCAAGCTAACTCTCCTATGACTTTACTCTGCCTATTATGTTACTCTGTTGTGTTAAATGAGACAATGCCACCTACTTAGAGCCTACATTTCTAAATATGGCTGGCTAATGATGCTAAAGCATTTGGAACAGACTTTTTTTTTAAAGGAGCAATAAAGAGATCTGGGGTCCCCTTAATGCTTTCCAATACTACTTTTATTACTTTGGTTTCAGTTCATTGTTCATCCCACATCATCTCCGGCTTTGGTGTTGTTCATTCTTCTTAGAACTGGTAGTCTTACAGTGTTATCAGGCAGCCTATTGGATCTGGTGCTGACACCATGGAAGACAAACCAAGGGAGATACAAGCACTATTGAACACAGCATGTGATGAGGATTTTTTTTTATGCTCCCCTTTCAGAAACAGTCAGAAAGGACTAATTCACACTAGGAGATATTTTGCAAAAATTCATCCACTGGAGTTGACCGTATTCCATAAGCTGTTACTGTATGTATTATTGTGGAATGTAGACAGTATTGAATGTGTTTTATTCTTCATCAACAGTTTTGTGTGGACATTTATGAACGGGACAAAATGTTAATATGCTGGAAGAGTCTCTCTCTCTCTCTCTCTCTCTCTCTGTCTCCTGTAGACAGATTTACTCAATGACTTACAAATCTCAGTCCGGCATTCAGTCTGTTAGTAGAGCAGCTGGGTACAGCAAGCAAAATTAAAGTACCACTTAGAGATGCTTCTTTAATCTCTTGCCTTGTTTCCAATAGTGTAGAACCTTCAGTGCTAAGTTAATATTTTAGAATGTGTTGTTCATATTTGTATGGCATGATTGCACCGCCTTGCTAAAATCTGTTGAATTTTTAAATCATACTTTTATGCTTTTGTTTACTGCCTTGGAATTTATTTCATCAAGAGGCAGTGAAAACAAATTATTTACGCTAAAATGAACATTTGTGTGGAAGTGAGTCCCTTTGAAGTCAATACAGATTCTAAGAAATATAGAAACATAGAAATGGCTTCTGGGTTCAATTTCTGTTCAGAGCAATAATCCATATTAAAACATCCATGCCAGGTGACTTTCTGGACTGTGCACAAATATGTCTGGCCTAGGTCTAGGTCTAAACTAGGCCTAGGTTTAAATTGGACCTAGGTCTAGTTTAATTAAGTCTAGTTTAATAAAATGAAGACCTAAGGGTGACATGATAGCAGTGTTCCAATATTTGAGGGGCTGGCCACAAAGAAGAGGGAGTCAAGCTATTCTCCAAAGCACCTGAAGGCAGAACAGAAAGCAATGAATGGAAACTAATCAAGGAGACAAGCAACCTAGAACTAAGAAGAAATTTCCTGACAGTTAGAACAACTTGCCTCCAGAGGTTGTGAATGTTCCAACACTGAAAATTTTTAAGAAGAAATTGGACAGCTATTTATCTAAAATAGTGTAGGATTTGCTCCCTGAGCAGGGAGTTGAACTAGAAGATCTTCAAGGTCCATTACAGCTCTGTTATCCTGTTAGGGGACCTTAACACATATTGACACACTGCCAAACTATTCTTACTGTTTTGCATTTCCTCCCTAATATTCAGTTGTAACTTGACAATGGTCAATGGTTCATGGTCTACCTTCATGTACTCTTATATGTCTCTCCATTTTCAATTCCAAGACTCAACATGCGAGTTTGCCAAATTTAACCTTGTAGAGTTTAGTTTCAAGTCTCTGTTCTACCAACTCATTTCAATGCGTTGGAATTCTTAAAATAAGGTACCCAGAATTAGCACAGCCATTTCCTTATACAGTGAAATTTGGGGACCAATTAAAGAGGAACTATGCCGAATTAATAATTTCTATCACACAGATATTCTTAAGAAGAAAGAGAAGAAAAAAATGGTAGTATACTTTGAAAATAAATTCATCACTTTTAGTTGAGATTTGAGGATGCCGACAGCTATAATAGGTCATTTTCTTTCATATAATTCCATTCTTCCTCCAGAGTAAATAACACCTTGTTGAGCTGTGTTGAAGCGTATCGACTTATCCTTGCTAAGGTGGTTGTGAAGTTGTTAATTACTGTGAAGAAGCTTAGATATTAATGGAATTTTACATGCTTATCATCCATTGGCGCTGAGATTTTTTAAAAGGGGAAAAGATAATTCAATATATTATTATTCACTTTCTTTTTAATTTTGAGTTTGCAGAGAACTTTTTTGGGTTCTTCCTTTCACCTTCTGTTATAATTGTTAATAAAGAATGATGTGCTTAATCTTGGTGGAGAAGAGTAGCCTTCTCGCCTGTATTAAAAATGAATAAAGTTAGAAAGTATCATTATTAGTACTTATTATCAACTTTTTCATTGACCAGTGTCTGCTATTACATGATGCCATGACAACGTTAGGTAGCAGCCATTAAAACAGAGGTCACAGGATGAATATACTGTATGATACAAAAGATCAAATACTTTTATTTCTGATTAAGAAAGAGGTACTGTTTTAAGTCTATCCATTGTCATGGAAAGATTAATGTTTACATCCAAAATCTGGTGTATAATTTGCTGCAAAAATTATTGAATTCCTAAAGATTTCTAGAAGTCGGTGTTGGTCTCACCATTGATTCTAGCCATTCTTGTTTCATAACAGGAACTGGAGACTTGACAGGACAACTGAGCTTCCTTTCTGATCAGAAATGGCTCTGCAGTAGATAAATGAATTTTAGACAGCCCAAGTGCAGGTGGAGGAAAATTTGGCTCAAATCTGATACAATAGAGCATATAGCCCATTTAAAGTTTTGCAGAAAAAATATGTTCCCTGGACACATTCTGATTGCAAGCTTAGTGATGTTTCTGGAACTGCCGCAAACCTCTGCCTCCTCCTGTTACCAGACTCTTCGATTACGCTGGCCTCTTATAATTCAAGATTGTTGGGTTTGTTCACAGATAACATTTCTTACATGCAGCCTATTCTGAATATCATCATTGACACAGAGTCAATTATGGGGATGCCTTGTCATTCTTGTTCTCTAGGATTAGGCAAGATTATTCAAATAGGACTGTGATGATCTTGGTTGTGGAATTGAGATGACTTGAAATATTGCTGTCTACTTACTGTCTGGGTGGAAGATGTTGGGCGGGAACAGGGTTTTTGCTGATGGGTTTTGTTCTCTGCATCCAGTTGTATTGGTAGGGGTACTCCAATTTTCCATCCTTCCAAGTTTGGAGTTCCAAGAGGAAGACAGACACCACAGATATGGCTGCTACCCTGTAGATCCAATTAAACAGTGGGTCGGTCTTTTCACGGGCTGCCAACCTTCTCCCTCTCTTGTTTCCTAGTTGGACATCTAAATTCTCAAATTCACCAGGGATCCCTTTTCCAGGATGCCACTGCAACTTCAGTCCAGTGTGCCAGCCCAGTTCATTCAGCCACCCCTCTGTCCCAAGTGCCAGCTCAAAATGGAGCGTGCATCAATTCCACAGTTCTCTAGCTGCCTTCTCTAGTGAACTGACACACACCTCCAGACAGATGCCAATTGTCAATAGAGCAAAAAACAGCTGATCCCCATCTCATTACTGGTTCACTGCTTTCCACAACCAGAGAGCATGGTCCAGGATGAAATTGCAGTTGCATTCTTCCACAACATCAGTCCACCACATAGATGAACACATTCAGAGCTCCACTGGTCCTTTGTACTGCTTCTCTCCTGCTGACCTAAATCTTGCCCCAAACTTGATGAGAACCACTTGTATTTCTACAGAAGTCATCTTATAGGCCAGCCGCTAATCTGTGGTTTAAAGAGAAGTAGTACTGGCTTCTCACCTACATGTGAGCCAAGAGGAAGCAGGTGGCTTTGCTAGAGTGTGTAAACAGAAATGCGAAAAATCAAATTATTTTCAAAATGACTTGAGAGTAGGCTTTGGGATTTAGGGTCTGTTTGTTGATTCAGAGTATCATATTCTTAGGAGATTTACAAAAGAAATGTGAGGGTGTTTTTTAAGTTCTTCATCTCTTGGCAAGCTCTGATACCCTCAGCCGTGGTATCCTTTTGGATTGTTCATGAGATCTGGGAATAAGAGACATGTTTTACAGTGATTCTCTTTCTCTCATGTGAATTTCAGATAGTGTTGCTTGGAAAAAAATGTTCCTTGAAATCAAAGTCATGATATAATGTCCCTTAAGATTCCACTCTGCCTCCATTGCTTGATAGTATCAACAAGAACCTGCTGAAATAAATCGTCCGGAGATTCTGGCCTAGTTGATATCAGTACGCAGGTAAAATAATAAAGGTGGCGTATGAATAAAATAAATAAAAACATTCAAATGTTACCAGATACCTTCTGCAATATCCTTTCTAATAATATGACTTCTATCATGATCTGTCTGGAGCTGATAATGGCTTGGAAGAGAATTAATAAATTGGGAAATTGAAATGCTCATTGTAAAGAGTTAAAATTCCAGAACGGTAGAAAAAAAGGGGGAAAATGCTTTTTTGTAAAGATGGGTTTGTTTGTTTTTTTGAGGAAAAGTATGTTAGGATGAAAATTTGGGTCCAAATCTCTCTATTTCCCCAGACTGATAAAAGAGACAGAAGTGGCTTATATAGTGGCTTTTGTTAATTTTCTATTAACATGCTAAATGGGAGAGAATTGCCAATATGTCAGTCGAGAGGGAAGTAAGCTTAACATTGTTCACATAGATGCTGGTTACTTCTACCTTGATTAGTACGACTGCCTATGAGAGTTGCTTTGTGTCTAGATTTGAAACTTCAGTTTATTTCAGTTTAGAAATGAGCAGGCAGTTGATGTCTGAGACTACGTGACACTTGTGTTAAAAACAATGCATTTGTTATGGTTTGTTTCCAGGTGAAATACGAAATGCTGAATATTGCCATCAAGGTCTTTGTGATTTGAAACCAACCTACTTTCACAAACACGCCTTTATCTTTTTCCTGCTCACTAAGGTCATCCGAGGAGAGTCACAAGTCTCAGGATCAAGTTTTCTATAATCACCCCTATTCTTTGGCATCCAATCCCTCTTGATTTGAGAGGCTTAAACTCTTTATTAGTTTTGTTGACTGTTTAAGCTTTATTGACTTCTTTTCAAAATAGGCTTTCTATTGATTTTCATAGTTTTTAATACATCTAGTTTTAATTCTGATTTTTTTCCCTTATTTGAGGGGTGGCGTGGGGGTGATGCATATAAACCATCTCTTGGTAATCAGTATTATAGTAATGAAATCAATTAAGAAAAAAGCCCTAGAAATGGATGACAGCTCATGGGTGGAGTATATGTTTCTACTGGAAATATAAAATCCTTGGAGTCTTTATTGACGTCATAGCCTCTGTTGAGAATCTAGATAGCCAATGGTTGTCCTAGGTCTAGATAAGAACCGCAGTTAGAATGCAGTATTGCTGGCTAGCTCTGCCCACTGCCAGGAGTTCGATCCTGACTGGCTCAAGATTGACTTAGCCTTCCATCTTTCTGAGGTCAATAAAATGAGGATTCAGATTGCCGAGGGCAATGTGCTGGCTCTGTAAACCGCTTAGAGAGGGCTGTAAAGCTCTATGAAGTGGTATATAAGTCTAAGTGCTATTGCTGTTACTAAGAAGGATCCATGGCCTAAATCCAGGAAGACTGCTTTATACACTGAAGTAAGAATTATAGCTCAAAGGAAAATGAGAGGTTGAAATAGGCATGTAGCTTTAATTTATAGGTAAAGGACTATATGTAGATCTTGTGGAATATGTTGTGGGATGCTTGTGAGTGGTGAACAAGAGGAAAGGTTGTTGTGATGAAGAGCACAAAATGGTTGTGTTCTTAAACTTTTATTGGCGGATGGGGGAATGAAGTTATGTGTGTTTGTTTTAGAGTAGCACATTAAATTGGATGAGACATGAAGTTTATCCAAGGAAAATCTAGAGGAGGTTGACTTTTGCATAAATTCTAAGAGAGTCAAAATGAAGCAATAATTTCCATATCAAAGGGGAGCGAGGGAGGGAGGAGGAGAGAAAGAGAGAGAGAGTTTAAATATTGTTTATCTTGCTTCTATTGAGATTATATGTTTAATTGTCTTGACTGGTGTTGGAAATGAATTCGGCATGATTTAAATAGAAATAAATCTCTTTGTTCTTTAAAAGTCTCCTAGGGAAAATTATTATAATGCAACCCATATCCTCTTTTGGAATAAGCAATGTTATGTACAATGCAGACAAGAAAAAAGCTAAAAAAAAATAAGTATTCAGATAAGAAAAAAGAAACAGCTTGATATATTTTAGACCAACTCTATTCATGGTATCTTGCAGTACTTTTCAATCTTTGTAAATATAATCTTTACTTTTAAGATTTTTTCATACGTTTCTTGATACAAAATGGGCATAAGCACTAATCTTCAACAAAGCCGTTTTGCTTCTTTCAACAAATATATATTCCTCGTAACAGATCGTCTATTACCAGCATTTACATCTTCTTATAATTTATCCAGTTTCCTATCTTTAATAAATATCCTACTAAAATGCAAAAATTCATATACTTGCTCTAGTTTTTTTCTCATTTATGTATAACATTAAATTATCTACTTTATCTTTCCCATCATTCACAATGGCAGGCTTTTCATGCCCAGCTAGTCAAATACTTTAGGAATACATTTCCCAGAAGACTCAAATAAGTAGATTTTTTTTTTACTGTAAATCTATATAGTCATTATGAAAAAAATAGTGATTGCTGTGTTTGCTGAATGACAAATGGGAGCTCTATGTATAACAATCTGTTCAAATTTGTCTGAGGCTCTTTC
>JANHFO010002466.1:0-10217 GCA_032468095.1 Pareas carinatus | reverse complement strand
TGGTGGGGTTGGGGGTGGGGGTGGGGGTTGGGGTTAGAGTTAGGGTTCAGAACAAGATTCAGCAGTCCATCTGCATTTGAAAAACAAAGGCCACTCTATTGAAGACAACAAAGTCCACATTTTGGACAGAGAGGACCGCTGGTTTGAAAGATGGGTCAAAGAGGCCATATATGTCAAAATTGAACAGCCCTCTCTCAACAGTGGGGAGGGATATGACATCATCTACCTCCAGTCTACTACACAATCCTTTCAGCAGTTCCAAGAAGGTTCCACACCTATTTGCACTACTCAGATGACCCCAAGGACACAGATAAAACTCCATGTGGCCCCAAGGACTCTCTAAAAGAATGCAAATGACCAGCTGTCTGTAAGGAATATAAATCCTTCCATTCCCCAACATCCAGTCAGAGATGAAGAAGCTTCTTGGATGAGAAGTGAAACGTCTTCAAAGAAAAACAAGAAAGCTCAGTTGTCTTTTGAAAAAGGACCTTTGAGACTACTCTAATTGATATTGACTCTTAGCCATTCTGAATTAATAATTAAAGAATTCATTATATTCTACATATTCAAACTATTTATATCAAATACATATAGAGAAATTAATTGTGATGACAAGCCCATACCTCAATTTTCAGTATGGACAGGTAAAAATTTGAACCAATACTATTCTGAAGATTTCTTTTTCTTGTTTTTCTTCTGGGAACAATACTTATTCTGCTTGATGCTGGAATAAATCCAAAATGTTTTCAATGCAAGAATAAAAACTGGGAGGGTTTGTGCTTTATACAAGATGACTAAGGGATGCTTGCTGGGTCCAATGTTTCATTTTATAACCATCTGCTTCCCACTCTTCAGCTTAGTCCCAAGAGAAAGCATGATGCATAAATTCTTTCCAAGAGGACTTTTCTGATAAGGAAGTTGGATTAACCAGAAAGGTAAAAACTGACAGGATATTTAATAGAAAAATATTTATATAAATATATCACTGCCATCTTGCGACAATAAAGTAAACTCAAAATTAGGAATTGCACAGTAATCTTGGAATGCAGAGAAAAAACAAAAGTTTCTTGTACTTAAGGGGATGGGAAAGTATTTGAGAAATAAGAAGATAGATTTTGATGCATATCATGCATATAGTTCTAAGAATTCCAGGATGTGTGAGTGAGCCTTATACACAGAGTTTATAACTTAACTTACATAAGATTCAACTATGACCGTCTCAAAAGATTGCAATTTGGACACAGAACTTGCCATCACAATTCTCTGTCTGTCTTTATTGGAAAATACCCACAAAAGAAACTCTTTCCACTGATATGCTGGCTAATGTTTAGCAACCAGCATTCGGCGTGGGTGAGAAATTGCAGTGTCTCCAGGCATCACAAATACTGTTGGCTTCATTGGTGCTACTGAAATGCATCACCAAAGACACATGCCAGCCTGTGTGACTCAGAATTACCTTCAGCTGCCTCACAAAATTTCAGTAAATTTAACAATTAGTTCTCATGAGTTGCTATAAGCCTGTTCCAGCACACCACTGGTTGCCTCCCATAAACCCCCTTAATGCGAACAGAAATATACCCTGACAATTGATTTACCCACACCCACCTCATGTCTCTGTAAGGATGCTTTGCCTCATCCCCAATCCATACCGAGACAACATCAAGTTGTCCTTTGCTGTTCTAATTTTAAATTAATATTTTCTCTCTTCCCCTGAATTTTTTTAATCGATACGGTCTACCACACATCACTGAGGAGATGGTTGCTTGGCAGAGGGGGAGGCACATTGCCAGTTTCCATTGATCATTTTAGTTTGGACATCTCTTTCCTGCCAATCATTGGAAACTGCCTTCAGTGGCAATTTTGTCTTGGGCTTCAGGAGAGACATGCCAAGTTAACCTGACTGCCAAGTCATATATAACCTTAAAGTATCTGCTTCCACATAAATGTGTGGAAGATCAAACTGGAAATGAAAGTCAGGCCTGTCAGTTATGCACTCCTGGTCGCATCACCATTATGTGACTTAGAGTTTCTGCTGCTTCTATTTATAAGGATTTGTGTGCTATAACTTTTACTGTCTGTATTTCTTTGGAGTCTGGTGACGCCATTCCATTTGTGGCCATCTACGAGCTATTTCCAAGTCCTGGCAGCCATAAAGACAGAGTCTTTGCCACTCTTGCATTTCTCTTGCAGCAATAATCAAAGGCTGAATATTCTCACTTCATCTTATGTTCCTCCTTTTCACTTGCAACATAACAACCAAACTATTTTAGGTTAAGGGGTTAGCAAATCTCTAGAAGAACATTAGACACACATTCAGAAATAACCTGAACAAACCACAGAGATGAAGATTTCCATGTCCATGACCTATTCATCCAAAAATTTGATACATGGCTTAGCATACCCTTTCAAATATCCACCCGCATTTTCCTATCTGAGAATGATTGGCATCTGAAAAAAACTTACTTAGCGGTTGATATTTTAAGTTAGCATCTTTCCCTGGCCTTATTAATGTTTCAAAATAGTGCTGGCACCAAAGTTTATACTGGCATTTTTTCTGTTCACTCAAGGGTTAGTGGATAGTACTTTAGCATGGTTGTCTAAAGAGTCTATAGTTCATAACAGAACTGTGCAGGCAGACAAGTACTTTGAAGCTCATGGGGGCATGCACACAGTGCCTGTCTCCAATTTCTTAAGCAAATGGGTCTTTTCCCAGGACTTAATGGCTGATTGTGGGAAAGGATGCAGCTGCTTTAATGAATTCCCTCTCAGAAACGATTTAACTTACAAAGAAAAAGTTATTAGATCCAGGTCTGCTGAATTTTAATTCCCCAAATCTCCCAGCCAATAGTGTGTCCTGGGAATGAAGGCACTGAAATCCAACACACACAGAATATGCCAGGTTTGGGGATTTTGTTTCAAAATTCACATAAGAGGATTTTTGAGTGAAGTGACTGCAGTCCCTTTGGCAACATCTGACCAGCATTTCCCAATTGTCCCTTCAGCATTAGTTACTCAGCAAGCAATCCAATTGCTATATAAAACATCCCAGCAGATTTACAGAAAGTATCCAGAAAACATATTTGATGAACATGAGTGTTGCAATTTACTATAGTTTCGCATACATCTATCAGCTAATAACATATAGTTTTGGATAATAGACCCAGTTGTGAAATGATGGAATAGAAGAATTAAACAAAGAAGTTGACATTAAAAAATGTATATGCAGTGACACTTTGAAATTAAAATCTAGCGGAAGTGTCCTCATCCAGTGTAATTTCTTTTAACTTGTCTGTCATCCTTTCAGAGTGGGCACCATGGTGCATATCACTTGCTATTTCCATGTCTCCTTCTCCTGATATAATTTATATACTTGCTTTTTGTTGTGTATTATTGTTGCTGTTATGATCATGGTGTCTGCCCTCTAAAGCAGCATCCACCCCTCCAGATATCTGCATGATTCAAAGTCTTTGAACACCTGGCTTTGCTCCCAGATTTGGGATTAGGCTGGTTGTCAAGCTTTCATCAAGTTTTTTTTGTTTTGTTTTGCTTTCTGCTGTGTTAGGTGTGCTCTCTCTGGACGTATATTTTCTTCGTTTTTCTTTTGTTGTTTTTTTACTTTTTTACATTTACATTTTACTTTTAAAATGTAAGCCGTTCAGATTCATCCAGGGGTCTGATGATCTTTAAATCCAAAAGAAATAATCTGAATCCAAAATAAACAACAAATACTGCTGGCTCCTAAAATTGTATGTATTCCAGTCTCCATCATGATTAAACAATGAAGCCGCAAGAGGAAAATGTGTTAAAGGAGTGGAAACATTAAACATGAAAATATGAGTACCATAGTGCAAGATAAGAGAGTCAGTCTAGTGTAGTGGTTAAGGCTGGACTTGGAGTTCAAATGCCCCACCAGCACCTCTAGTGTCTTTGGATCAGTTTCTTTCTCAATCCTAGGAAGAAAGTAAACAGCCAACTACTTCCAAAAAATGTTGCCAAGAAAAGTCTGGAACTTACCTAGAGAGTCACCAGGGGTCAACCATCATCCCAAATGCAAAATGCCAGCCCTTCAAGGGTAGGCTTAAGAAATCAATGGCATGTAGTCAATACTACTTTTATAGCAACAACTACTGTAACCAGAATATTGCAAATCTGAATTTGCTTTGCCGTTCTTCCCTTTATCTTTATGTCAACAATGGAAGATGTTGTGGAGTAAAACAGAGGTTTCCACTCTGGTCTGCATTTCTACATGTCGCTGATTGGCTGGCTCGCCCCCATTCAAAGATATAAAGGGGGCAAGCCAGTTGCCAGCCTTTTACTGTTGTAACTCACTGACCAAATAAAGAGCTGAAGCCACATCCTGCCTCTGCCTCTTTCCTACCGCTCACACCACATCACTGGTGATGAAAGTGGTTGATCCAAAGGAAAAACAGGCAAAAGAGGAGGAGCAGGCATGAAATTGGAAATGCAGCTGAGAGATCCACCAAGAACAGCTGGCATTCCAACAGAAGCAGTTGAACTCCAGAGAATCAAGCTGAAAAAGAAGCACACCAGGGAAAGCCAATAATTCCAACAGCCAAGGATAATCAACAACCGACAAACCGAACAGACAAGAGCACCGACCATCAAAGAATCGACCAACGCACCAAATTCAAAGAAATTATGAGCCAAAATGCAAAAATGACCGCTGCATACCATGCTCCAATACCGTTCAACCTGAACACAGAGACTTGGGACGTATTCATGGAAAGATTTGATTGCTTCCTGCTGTCGAATGAACTCACAGAGTTATCAGACCTGAGACTCAGAACCCTGTTCCTCAGTCACTGCGGGACAGAGGTATTCGAAGTGGCAAAGGCAATCGCAGCCCCAGAACCGTCCCATTCTATTCCATGAGCAGAACTTCAAATCAAGCTGAGGTCACATTTTGTAGCATAACCCTCTAAATACATACAGAAGTACAAGCTACGAAAAAGACTCCAACTTGAGGGGGAACCAATCAATAGATACACTGCCATCATTCGCAGGGCAGCAGTCCACTGCAAATATCTGAACCTGGAAAATGACATCATGGAGCAATTCCTGTTTGGCCTCCTGGACAAAGGCCTGCAAAAGCGACTCCTGTCGTACGATGACGACCTAACTCTCGAGCAAGCAATAAAGGAAGCTAGTCACAGAAAACTTTATGGACATGGAAACCTCAATGCAAGAACTCACCACTTGCCCCCGCCCGAGCTACAGGCCCATAACATTCCAGACCGAATACGTCCACAACGAGGATGACCAAGATGGCAAGGACTGGGAAGTCTATAGAACCGGATAAATGTAAAAAAAGTAAAAAAACAGCAAAAGAAAAATGAAGAAAATATATGTCTAGAGAGAACACACCTAACACAGCAGAAAGCAAAACAAAACAAAAAAACACTTGATGGAAGCTTGATAACCAGCCTAATCCCAAACTTGGGAGCGGGGGCCCCCACACAAGAGCAGCCTGCCAATTCAAGGATGCCCAGTGCCGGAAATGTGGCAAGAAAGGCCACCTTGAGAAAGCCTATGCCATAGACCGTCCACAGACCACACAAGCTGCTCGCCAATCCTGGGAAGTACTGAACCAGCCAGCTTACCACCCAGCAGGGGAGAGACCGTAACCACAACAATACCATCAATTCTGGGAGAAACTATAACAGCTGGCAAGACCGAAACCACAAACAGGACCTAGAGACAACCGACATCGCCAATAGGCACATAGGCCATCTGAAGCATACCAAATCCGCATCACCATGGCAAATGCCCCAGCGCACACAAAACTAAAGGTCAAGGTGATCATCGCAGGACAGCCCTGTGGGCTTGAAGTCGACTCAGGATCATCAGTGTCGATCCTGTTCTGGACCACCCTGAAAACCATCATGCCCTTGTTCCTGCAACAGCAACTATACAAGACCAGCGCAAAGATCAAGGACTATCAGGGCAACCCCATGAACATCCTAGGGCAAAAGATGATCCCCGTAGAATATAAAGACTTCAAGGGAGACCTACCCATCCTGATCGTCAATCAGGGCCTGCCAAACCTACTGTGGCCTGAATTGGTTCCAAGCCCTCGGTCTCAGCATCATGGGCCTCAAGGAGGTGAACAAGATACAAGTAATAGACGTGGATGAATTGATCCATGAATTGAATGATATTTTGGGACCAGACTTGAGCAGGTACAAGGGGACCCCAATCTCATTTAACCTCGACCTGGCCAAAGCCCCCAATACACTTAATCCCTGGAGAGTCCCATTCGCCATTAAACTAGCCATAGACAAGAAATTAGAAAAGCTAATCAGACAGGGAATATTAGAACCCACAGACCATACCAAGAGGGAAACACACATAGTAACACCTGTTAAACCAGATGGATCAGTGTGCATATGCGCCGACTACAAGTGCACATTAAATAAGACATTTCAACAGAGTACCTATCCTGTGCTGATTGTTCAGTATCTGCTACAATCCCTGGGTTCCAGAAAAATATTCGCAAAATTAGATCTAGCCCAGATCTACCAGCAGTTGCCCATAGATAGTGCCACTGCTGAGGTATAGACCATTGTTACCCACCATGGAGCTTTTAAATGTAAAAGGCTGCAATTTGGGTTTTGCATGGCCTCTGGGATAGTAGCCCAACTAACCCAAAGTAACCCAACTAACCCAAATGAACAAGACTCTATGGACAGTTTTGAACTGGATCTGGCAGAGTTGGCTCACAGACGCAGGGGGAAGGAATTCAAACCCTTCACCAGAAAACAGCATGAGGTGATGGAATAAGGGGATGCCTGTCATGGGGGGACTGGGTGGTAATATCGGAAACAATCAGGGCAAAATATTAAAAACATTGCATAAGGGTCGCCCAGGTATCGGGCGCATGAAAGCGCTGGCTAGAAACTATGTGTGGTGTCTTCACATGGAAAAGATACCCAGAGCTAGGTGGGAATGTGCAAACCCTGTCAGGAATCTAGACCAGCTTCACCCAGGGACACAATGGGAGAGTGGAAAATCCCAAGAACCCATGGAGCCGCCTCCACATAGATTTCGCTGGGTCATTTCAGGAACACACATTTTTAATAGTCGTGGATGCCTACTCAAAATGGCTTAAGAAAATAAACATGAATGCCACTACTGCACAAGCCACCATTCAGGCCCTCGAATGGCGGTTCGTCACCCATAGCCTGCCGGATATCATAGTGTCAGATAATGGGCCCCAATTCATGGCAACCCAATTCGAAGGGTTCCTGGCCGTCCAGAGAATCCGGCATGCCCTCACGGCAAATGACCAAGCCGAACGGGCAGTCCATTCCACAAAAGAGGTCCTAGGCCGCATAAGCCTCGGGGATTAGTAGGAAAAAATAAATCGATTCCTAACTTAGCATCACCTCACACCTAGCACAGCCATGGGCCACTGCCCCGCAGAGTTACTAACGGGAAGGAGGCCTCAGTCAACCGTAGACAGGCTACACCCCAGCTTCCAGCCAAGGCAAACAGAAAACGCAAACAATCACAACTGCGTAGGCCACAATTTCAAACCAGGGGAAAGGGTATATATATGAAATTTCACAGAAGGGAAAAAAATGGGTCGAGGGAGTTATAGACGCAATTACAGGGCCCAAATCGTATACTGTGAGAACCGAGGATGCGAAACTGTGGCGCACACACATAAACCAGCTACGTCCCCACATGGTAGGGGAATCTAAGGAAAGTGAAACTAATATTGACCCCATCCTATGCACAGCTAACTCAAGCCTGGAGGAAACGGGGCACTTAGCTGAGGAAGAAGAAGGCCCCCAAAGCCTCTGTGGCAATCAGCGGCATTCTGGGGCAGCAGCTGCACCTGGAACTTTCCAAGGGCTGCCACCCGTAGCCACAGGAGAAGCCCCTACAGGAGCGAACTCCCAGGCTGTCACCCTGACTGATGCCCAGGCTCTGACTGAACCGCGCAGGTCCAGTCAGAGCCAAAGACTCCCCACCTACCTATGTAGGGGCCAATCAGGAAGGAACGGGTGTTGTGGAGTAAAACAGAGGTTTCTACTCCGGTCTGCATTTCTACCACCTGAGGAAATCTGGGAAATCCCGTGTCGCTGATTGGCTGGCTCGCCCCTACTCAAAGATATAAAGGGGGCAAGCCAGCCGGCAGCCTTTGACTGTTGTAACTGACGGAATAAAGAGTTGAAGCCACATCCTGTCTCTGCCTCTTTCCTACCGCTCACACCACATCAGCAGGATTTGTCTGAAATGTTTTTTCAAGTTCATTTCCTGACCTGGGTTCAGCCCCCTTTGTCTCACTGTTGCTTTGATAGGAGACCTTCCTCTTGTCCTTCAAAGCCATTCCATGTGCTTCTACAATAAACTAGATTTGATGCCATTTTTTAAAACCTTGGGAAATTTCCATTTTTAAAGAAGCATTTTGTTCAGGCCAAAAAGACCTTGCAGTATCACAAAGAAGCATGTTTGTGGCATAGCCCCGATCAGTAAAGGCTACCAGAGCTTTTAGATTGCTGCCATTTCAATCTTTTCTAGCGACGGTTTTCTCCTGAATACATGCAGGAGAAGGCAACCATTCCCATGTTGTAGAATGGCAGACCTCTGGCCTCAGCCTAATGAAAATGCAGAATTGTTCTGCCTCCAATAAAACCTATTACTTGAAATGAAATAGAGAAAGCAAGTGAGCAAATGAGATATTAATCATTTCAGTGGATTCCATACTGCTCTTTTGTAGTTTTTATTTCTTTTTATAGTTCACAAGGTTTTTTAAAAAAAGTTTTTAATGAGGTTAGGAATGCCAGTGTTGTTATAGACCATAGCAGTAGAACCCCATTTTGCCTTCCTTTTCCTAACTGATTAGAATTTTGTCCAGGGGTGAAGTGATCAACTTTAGATAATTCTGCATATTCCCGTCTATCTCTAATTGCTTACCATACCTTGCTCACAGGGGTGACTGTGGCATTTTTTTCATCAGTTTTGGACATACATTGGAGAGACTCAACACCCGTAGTACAAGGTTTCTAAATTGCACAGCTCTTTCAAAGGCTCTTCAGATCTATTCATTCTAGATTTGTGATGCACATAAGCTGATATTAAATGAAACTCTCTTTATTTTGGCTGCCATAGTTCCTTCTTAGTTGAAGTACAATAAGTTGTCCGTCAAATAAACTCAAATAGCAGGCATTGAAAGCTTCCCTTTTTACCAGTCCTTGAATTGTGGTACTCATCACAAGAACTGCATTCCGCTAGTAGCAGGGATTGTCCAGTTCTCCCTCTTTTTTGCTTCTTCTTCTTCTTCTTTTGGTTAACTAGCACCCCTGCCAAACCTCTGCTTTTGAATGCTTTTCTTTGTCAGTCAAAGCACACCATCTCCGTTATAAGGCTTTCTACAATATTTTTGAAACATGCTTTTTCTCTTTAGCTTTCCCTGTATTTGGAGATATGCTGTAGTTCCTATCCACAATCCCAGAACAACAGTCATTTCCCATCTAAGAATTGTGGTGAGGAAGCTTTAGAGCAGTTATCTTCACCAACAGGTATTTCTGTAAGTTGCTAAAGGCTTCTGAAATTATGAAACGTAGTGAAGATGAAAAGTCTTGCTGCTGCTTTTCAAACTCTATCCAGATCTTCCACTGAGGAGATCAACTCTGCAATTCCCTGCTGGTCATTGACCATATTTCCTATTAAATAAATAAATCTGCAGATATAAAGTGGAGGAGAGGGCTATGCAACATTTCCAAGCCTGAGCAGCACTTAATGTATTCTTAGGAGGACAAAATGGGCAATGATGCAAAACAAGTGGGACTATATTCCATGGTGAGCAACTGATCTTTTTTGATAGATTTGAAAGTGAGATTTGAGTTCATAATGTTTTCATAATGACAAAGCTAGCTGACAGATGAGGTAAACTTTTATCAGATTTTTTGCTCATAATGGTGGGAAGTTATGCCAGTCATTTTAATTAGTTGTACTTATAGATCAAATGTATAGAAGGGGATCAGAAACCACACGTAGTCCTGGTCCTCAGAATATCTGCCCAGTGTTATGTATGTTATCCATAATCCAGAATGGTGTCCATAAGATTTGATGTGCTTCAATTTCTATAATTCATAGCCAGCACTGAATTATCAGAGAAATAGAATAGAATAGAATAGAATAGAATAGAATAGAATAGAATAGAATAGAATAGAATAGAATAGAATAGA
>JANHFO010002465.1:96907-113075 GCA_032468095.1 Pareas carinatus | reverse complement strand
GGCCCCAGGAGATGCCACTCTTGAAATGTTTTTTCTGGACTTCTGCAGTAAAGGCGAAGAAGCACCTCAGGCATCTGCTCAGGTGGGAAAGCTGTGGGGGGGCTATGGGGGGGTGGAGAAGCAGGTAATTTACCTCAGCAATTCTCCTCAGAGAGAGAGCCTTGTAATTTACCTCAGGAATTCTCCTCACAAAGATGCCCTAGCATCATACTCTAGTGTAGTAAAGACCATATTCAGTACAGTGGGAGAATCCCCTGCTATATCCTCTGAGATAATTTTATCAAAGGATGGGCATTCATCTGTGTCAGGGAGCCTTGCATGGATCTGAACTGTAATATTTCACGACTTGGTCATTGCATGTTTACCTCGAGAAAGAGCTAGCTTATATTGAAATGTTGACTAGGTGACAATTCGCTGGAGTAGCAAGAATTTTCCAGATAAATGGCCGCAGGCAGCACCGGAAACGTGGAAATGTAGAAAGTAAATGCCACAAATTGTTCCTTATAAGCCCAAGGTATCCATCAGGAATCAAGATTCAATTGGTTTCAATTTAACTGGGAACTCTTGACTTGCCTTCTCATCCCCTCCCTAAAATATGGTAAATATGCCACGTTGTGCAATGTTTTGTCATTAAATCTAAATCAGTCTTTCTGAAGGCTACTGCAATCAATATTTGAAGTCTCTGATATTAAACTAGGAAGAAGTAAGTCTTTATATAGTCTCGATCATTAGAAAGCTGGTTTTGTGAATACATATACACACATGTATTGTGTGTGTGTGTGTGTGCATTTCCTTGATTTCTGAAATCAATGAAAGAAATTGCTCAATTTGCCATGACAGAAAACAGAACTCTTGAAATTATATTCTTGGAAATTAAAAAAGAAGTAAATTTTTCTCTAAACTGATACATATTGGATTAGGGCCAATAAATGATTCATACCCTGCATATAGACTTCTAAACAAAGAAATTATTGTAGAAAAAAACATACAACTTCTTTTTTATTTTTCCCATCTTGCCTGAACATTTATATTTGGACATTTCTTAATTTTCCCTTTCTCTTTTCCTAACTCTCAAATAGTAAAATAGAGTTATATAAACAATAATAGAAAGCGGTATATTGGTGCTAAGTTTTACATTCAGTGTCTTGAATCCCTTAAGCGGTATAACATTTTGAATTCCTACCCTTAATGTTTACCTCCAACTTCACTATAATCTTGTTTTCATAGACTTTCTGGATTTAAAAAAGTCAGGTGAATACAATTGGTGACCCAGAGAAGCGGTGATTTTGCCATTGGCCAGCTCTTTTAAAGCTCAGAATCTGTGATATTTTAATGTGGTCTTCACTAAGTAGATGGTTAGATTCAATGGTTTAAATGGGCACAGAAGTTTAAATTAAGTGTTAAACGCTGAATTTTCAATACTACTACTGCTTAAATCTGCCACTAATATGGCTACATTACGGTCGGATAGGTTAAGGGAGAAGTTTCCAACATGACCACACATCATTACAACAGCTATTATTCGGTCTTGCTCATTTACTACTTTTATTTCCTTTTCCCTTCTTCCTTTTTTCAAAGGAAAAAAAAAAGGAAACCTGACTAAGATATTTTCCTTCATTCTCTTCTTATTTGTCTAGATACAGTATAAATTCTTTGACAATCAGTGCTCCAGGTCTTCCTAGCCACTTTATTCTCTCTGCTCCATGCCTGTCAGTTTCTTTGTCAACTCTGTTCCTTATTTTCAAAGCAGTAGATGATAAATAAAAAGAGTTAAAATAAATGCATTAACGAGAAATCTATGGAAAATGTCTCAGCTCAGATCGCGTTAGACCAAACTGAAGGTACTGACAAAGGAATATTACATAACAAAAACTTCTGGAACTTGGAAGTGTCCTTCTCAAAAGACGTTAACAGCATTTCGACCTTTTCATGTCATAATATTTTATCTTAAGAGAAACCTGGGGGAATTTTCTGATGATACAAAAATGTAGTTGAATGTGAGTGTTATCAAATGATGTGTCAGGATACTTGAATAAAAATCGGTTTTCCGAAAAGGGCAGCTACTGGTGATTAATAGGATAAAATTTATCATACCTTAATTGTTTATGAAACTAGGTGGCAAATTATAGTATAGCAAAAGAAGGCAGATTTTATTGTTGCACAGGCAATCTGGAACAAACAGGTCATCAGAAGAATGTCAGCCCCTATAGATTAGAAATAGCAAGAATGTCATTTCGCTGCTTTAAATAGAACATGAATTTAGAGAGGTCATGTGTAGATTTTCGATATCTTTATCATTTTTCTAAGGGCATGAATTTCTCACTTGGATGTCTTTCACCTTGTTTCATTGCAGCGATTTATATGAATCTTAAATTTCTATCCCCACCTGTCTTCTTCTGAGCTTCTAAACTCTGGTTTGTTTGGCAATTTTCAAAAGTATGCGGATACCTTAAGCAAAGGTAGAGCAGAATGATGCAGGTGGCTTATTTTTAGGAGCATGAAAGTTAACAAATTGAATCTTTATGTATTCTTGTGAACTACTAGGAAGGAGAAACAGCCTTTAGGCAATTGTCCCCTTTAAGAATGAAAGTATTTGGATTGGATATGATCTCTCTTGAGTGGAGAGGTAGAGGCGTTTGGTTGCTATTCTTTCTGTAGAAAATCTTGCATGGTTAGCCTTGATGCAAGTAGAGTTACACACTTCTGAAGTTGTACCCTGTAATTTGACTTTTAACAGCAGTTTAATTAGCAGTAGTAAGTGGAACCCTTATCTTTTTTGTGTGTGGATTATGTTGCTGTTAAAAGCAGAGGAATAAGCATAGCAATAATAGTCACGTAACTACTTTGAAATCTGTGTTTCTATTTCTATGTGCATCTGTATCGGTCGACATTTGTTGCTAGATTGAATCCAACACGGCTGTTTCATGATCACCAAAATATTGTGAAGAATTTCCCTATAGAGGGGAAGATGCAAATTTGCTTTAAAACTATCAAAATACTCTTTATCATCTTCTTTAGAACATTTCTGAGCTAGAATGAAACCTCATGTGGTAATTGTATGTGATCCATAGGAAAGTAATATGGAAGATTTTTGGTCTGATGCAAGGAAGAAATGTCTTTTTTTCTAAAACGGTATTTCTATTTTCTTAAATTAGCGGTAGGCAATCTGTACAAGACTTCCCTTTCCTTTCACTTCCTTTCCGGTCTTTCCCTTCCCTTCTCTTCCCTTCCCTTCCCTTCCCTTCCCTTCCCTTCCCTTCCTTTCCTTTCCTTTCCTTTCCTTTCCTTTCCTTTCCTTTCCTTTCCTTTCCTTTCTTGACTCCAGGAGTTCTTTTCAATCAATTCAGCAATGTAGCTACTCAAAATCATTATGAAACAGTTTCTTGGAAATTTGACACAGAAAATGCAAGAAATGTAGTGACTAATAAGTGCAGTAGACTTAATAAAGTTAAACAAGGGCAACCAAACCCCCTTAGCCTGGGCCCAACCCTCCCCAAAGGAAAAGCCCTTTCCCACCAGTGAACTTGCTTTTATTTCTCAATACTCTTTCGCCATTTTAGTCCTCTCGCATCTAAAGAAAACATTAAGTGTAACCCTTCCAGATACCAGAATGTTGCCCGCTCTTGAGTTAAATGATAGTTTGACTAGACTAATATATATATATATATATATATGACTATTTCTAAAAGTAGCAGACTGGTGATTGTTACATATTGCATTGTTTACTATTTAACTGTTAACCAAAGTTAAAGTTACGCTGACGCATATTATTGTTAATATTAGCATTCTCAATCATCCTGTTCATGTACAACACTTTTATGTTAAGTCCCATTAGGTCAAAACCATTGTTTGTTGTCTATCTATGTAGCACCCCAGAGCTGGCTGAAAACTCTTCAAGCTCTTGACACAGATGTAACACAAAGGCTAAAAACGTGGGTAAAGAATGCAATTGGTTCGGGTGTGATAGATTATAAAATAACATATCTGCAAACTTACTTGCAAAAGTCCGTTACTAGAAATTGTTAGTGACTTTAGAGACAGATTTTCATTTAATTAGCAACTGACTAAGAGGTATCCACAGCAGTTCTTATCTCTATTGCCTCAGAAGTAAATTCTACTGAATTCAATAGAATTTCTTGTTAAATAAGCATAAATTGCAATTTTGCTCATAAATGCCTTGATTGTGTAGCCTTTATTAATAAAGAATTCAAAGAGCAATAGCACCATTCATTTTGTAGAATCAGCTAAAACTATAATTAGTGAGGTAGCTTTCATAATTTGCAAACTTCTTCTTCAAATTGGCTATTAAGCCAAAGGATGCATTCATTGCATCCTTTACCAGGAAAACATTGGGATGGATGCTTATGAAAGGATAAAAGATCCTACTGGATCAAAGCAGAAAATCCAAGCTGTTACTTGGGGCTGAAATGCTGAAAATGACAATTGCAGTAGCATGTTAATGAAATTCTAGATTGCATGAATAGGAGTACAATATGAATCCTACATTAGCCCCGGTCATATACTGTATGTCAAATTCAGCAATATAGCTTAAGGAGGAAATTAACTAACTTGAGCACATTCAAAAATGAGAAACCATCATGCTATGGCATGAGTGGGGGGAAGGGTTACATTGAATGATTGAAACAACAAAAAATGAATAAAGCTTAAATGTTGTCATACAGAAAATGACTGTCCAGTGTTCTTTATGGTCAGGAAGTGGTTTCAGCTTAACAGTAAGTAGGTAATTGTAATGCCTCATGAAATGTAGTTTCATTTCATCTAAGATCCTTAAGGAGAATCTGGGCAGCCACTTGGTAGGGCTGTTGTCGTGAGCAATTGGTTGAAATAGCTTGAGGAGTGAAAAACTACCCCATAATTGTCAATTTTTGAGGGCAACAGAGAGTGGTACATGGAACGAGAGCTAGTCACAAATCTTTGAAAACCTAGGAGAAAAGAAATTCTGTTATATTCCCTAGTTTACCTGTGAATGCTTCTAGTTCATATAGGTTGAATTTAATGTGCAAAGAAGGCTAAATTTTCTGGGAAGGCTTGTGTCCTAGAGACATTCCCTGGGACTCAGGTACATTTTATTTGTCAATCTTCTGTTTTTTTTTCCTCTTAGAAGAAATGCCGCTAATTGCTTATTGCCTTTGGTTTTTATATACGAATGTATGAAAATATACATTGTACATTTTCATTTCCTTTTAAATAATGTCTCCATGCAGATAGACATGCATTCTGACTGGAAACCTTTAATGAATGAGACATAATTCAAAAGCACACTTGCCCAAATTCCATAAAAACTTTAAAAGCTGATGTTTTAAACTCTGCCTTTTCAGCTGCGTGAGGACAAGGCAGCACCATTCAGACAAAAACACGCAGCACTGCTAAATGCTAAGGAGAGCTCTGGTACTGGCTTCAAAGAGTCCATCAGGAGCTGTATCTCAATTGACAAGGAAGGCCACCACTAAGTTGCTTTTTAACAGTAGTTTTTTGTGGTATCCATTAACTTTGTGTTTTTCCAATTTAATGTCCTTTTCTCCTTTTTTATCTGTGGATAATATCTTTTGTCCTGAAAATTACTACAGTTGCCAGGTGGAATATATATATATATATTCAATAAATTAATATCTTTCATCTTTCTGTACATAAAACTACTGACAGTTTATAAAAAGATCCAAGCTTAAAGTCTGATGATACTTGTCCTTTCCACTCTGTACGGGTCAAAGTGATTTGCAAGCAGAGCTCCTAATTCATGAGGCATTCTTCTTGGTCTCCTCTTGCCAATTATACCTTATTGGCAAAGCATCTACAGTATTCTTAGAATCAGGACTGAAAGTGAAAATACTGTGAGAAAAGTGAAGTGCAAACAGGCTCAGGAGAAAAATATCACCAATACTAGGAATATCTGGGAGCTTTTGCAAGAGTTTTTCTCTGCATATTTATTCCCAAAATGATTGCAGCCAGTGCGAAAATGCTACTAGAATATGAAAGAAAACAAATAGAACACGATCTGATTCAGCTGCAGAAAGTTTCTGCCACACATTTATTAAGATTTCCCAGTACTGTATTCCATGCCACACATTTATTCAGATTTCCCAGTACTGTATTCCAAACAGTGGACATGAATTTGGGAATAAAGAATCTAGCCTACATTAAAAACAAGAATAAAAAATAATCTCCTTCCTAACAATAAAAATAATCTTTCAAGAACAGAACAAGGGGAAACAGTGCCAGATATAAGTGGGTATCTTTCTTTAAACAGCTAAAGAACTTTTAAAACATCTCTATGTCATTATTTGCCTAACAAGCACAAGTTTAGGTTTCAAAGGTTGTCTTGAGTTGAAAAGCTATGTGAAGTTTTGAAATAATTTTCTACTTACAGTCACAACTGTTTTAAGCAGGATCTAAATTAAGAAAGTATCACTTAATTAGCTCTTCCAGACAAAGTGCTTTTCTCAGTTTCACCCAGCAGGGGGCTTGTTCTGAAAATTTTGGGGGCATGCATCCTTCATTCCAGGAAGTGAAGAGTTCCAGATCCACAACAGCAAGTTCTAAGATAAAGGTATGCGGATATTTCCTAAGGAATTCCATTTAGGTTGTTCTTGTTTTGTGTGACAGCAGTACCTCACAACAGAAATGCATGCTGGATCCAATAGACTACAGTCACTTTAAAGTCCCCTCAGATGATGATGTTATCCATTCCGTTGACTCTGACTCTTAGTAATTCTGTGGTCTCTAAGTCTTCTGAATTGTACTACTTTTTTGAGTTTCTCTATGCTCTGACTGGTATCAGCTTTGATGGTGTCCAGTCACGGTATTCTATTCTATGACGGCCTAGTTTCCTTTTACTGCTAATTCTTCCAAACATAATTGCTTTCTCCAACAAATTCCCCTGCATGACATGTCCAAAATAAGTGAGACGCAGTTTTGTGATCTTGCCTTATAGTGACATGACTGGTGTTATGTGCTCCCCTACTTAAAATTCTTACTAAGTAACTTTTTCAGAGTATCTTAAAAGTACAGTCTCTTAAAGTCAGTTAGAAAAAATAATAATTGAATGATTTTTCTTGCTAAATTTCTCCATAATTTTAAAGAATAAATAATTTTATTATTATTTTATAAATAATAGAAATACATATACCACAGTGAAGCAAAATCAGCAAGTAATTTGGAATTAAAAATGAACTACTGTATTTCCCCCAAAATAAGACAGGCTCTTATATTAAATTTTGCTCCAAAATATGCACTAGGGCTTATTTTTGAGGTAGGGCTTATTTTTGCTGCTCCGTCTCCAGTTGCAATGGACATACTTCTGGTAAATGTCTCCGTCTGGCTGATAATCTTAACTAGGGTTTATTTTCAGAGTGGGGCTTATATTTACGAGCAGCCTGAAAAATCATGTTAGGGCTTAATTTTGGGGAAACAGGATAATAAAGCAATCCTTGTTTATAGCCTTAGAAGAAAAGTTAAAGATAAGAAAAGGAAAAATAAAATCATAAGAAAGAAACAGGGCCCCATATATCTGAGCATGTTCACATGCTTTTTCTCCAAGGTATTTCATGATAAAATGTTTCCCATCAATGCTTTCTTTACCTTTAGCAAAGCTAGAGAAATTTGGTAATCAAAGTCAGCTTCTAGAGAATGCCCTTACATCTGGCTCTAAGCAGCTCCACACACGCACCCTGCCAATAATCTTAATTGCCACATTAAGTCACATTGATACGACGCTTGAAAAAAAACATGATTTTTACTGGACTAAATTAAATACTTTCCATTGGTATGTGGTTGGGTAGTAGTTTATACATGGATAAATTGATGGGAGCTGTTTCTTCTCTTTGCCCTATGAAAATTCCCACACCACACACAAAGCAATGGTGACTAGGAAGACACTTTCTGTTGGCACCGAAATACTTTGCATAGCTGTATATTGTATTTTAAGGAGGGGCAAGCCAATAGGTCTGATAGTCAATTCTCAGGCTTTCAGAGGTAATTTGCAAAACAAGGAGCAGCCCAGAAAAGAGTTGCTTCTAGATTTTTGCGAGTGGGAGAAAAAAGAGGAGGTCTTGGCGGCGTTTCGGCAAGGTCTCACTTGCCATCTTCAGGCTGGTGCTTCTGGCTTGCTAGTCTCAGACCTGAAGATGGCAAGTGAGACCTTGCCAAGAGACTCTCAATCTTACACGAGAGACCTGAACACACCTAGACCTACATATATATGCATAATCATGATCATTTGTATATATAGGCATATACAGGTACAATCAATTGTGTATATAACATAAGATAGAAAAATCATAGTCATAAAGTACGTAACATATATCATGTCATCATGTTATAAAGTGCGGACATCATGTCACAAAAACCATCCTGTCACTGTCCTGTAAATCAGCTGTTTAGTAGGTTGAAGACATGAGGGAAGAAACTGTCCTTGTGTCTGGTTGTTTTGGTTTGCAATGCCTTGTAGCGGCGTCCATAGAAAATAAGTTGAAACAGATTATGTCCAGGGTGTGAGGGGTCCATAATTATTTTCCCTGCTCTCTTTTTGGATTGTTCAGTGTTCACTGGAATTCTTTCACAACAGACTTGTAGCTTTTCTACAATAAATTTTACGTACCAAAAGTTTTTGGGCCATTGTGTTAGTCCAGTCTGATAAATATTTTCAGAAGAGGGCTGCTTAGGGGAAAATGTGTAAAGAAAGTTTGAATGATCTGTGTTTATGTTTAAATACGGATTATTGAGGAATAATGTTAGTTCATTTTTATGTATTTTAAATACCACAGGAGTGGTAAAGATTTGATCTAATGATTAATTCTAATGGGTTTCAAAGCTGAGAGTTCCCGATGCGCATCAAAATATTGGTTAACTACTTATGGGAATTAGAAAGTGGCATCACCAATTCGTGAATACAGTGTTGACGGAGGTTGAAAAACTAACAGGGGGGAAAGGGAGTTACTTCTTTAAAAAAAATTTTTCCTGTATTTTACTTAACTTTAAAGAACTGATTTAAGAGAATGGAAATTTGTACTGGAAGTTTATTCATTTATTTTTTATATTTCTTATACCCCCACAATCCAGAGTTACAATCTGCTGTATTTTAGCCACCATAGTTTTGAATCAATTGTAAAAAGGCCAGTTATACATCTACATAGAAATGTACCACTATGCAGTGGTCAGTAGCAGAGGGCAAGAGCAATCATGATGAACTCGCTGTAGTTTGACGTCTACCTACCTCTTGAATTTGCTTCTTCTGCTTCTTCTAGTATTGCTAATATGTAGTTGACAAGAATTACAGAGGGGTCCTTCGCTTTCATCTCTTCCTCTGTTCTCCCTTTCCCCAGAATTTCCTGTTTACTAAGAAAATTCCTCTGAAGCACTCTTCATTTCAGTACTTTTTCATTTGTCCTTAAATTCTGTCTTTTTGCAAAGTGTTCCTAGCAACTTCCCTGCATATATTTTCCCCCTGTCCCACCTCCATCAGCTAAAAGCAAAGCCAGTTTGCCCTAATAAAGGGTTACATATTTTGAACAATCGGCTGTGATATTCTCCTGAGATTTTTCCTCTAGTCTTCAGTAATTTAAAATCAATGGGTTATCTCTTGACACTTTTTTTTCTAAACCCATTTCAAGTTAGGAAGAAATGGAAATAAAAATAGAATTATAACGCCATCTTTAGTGTTACTATAATATATTTCTAAAAAAATACCAAGAAAAGATGTCCACAAGAACAGAAGTATCAGGGATTTAGAACCCCTTCTCAATAATAAGAGCAAAGAGAAGCTTGAGCATTTTTTAGTTTAAAGGAAAATTGAAGGGACATTAAGAAGGTTTAAACATTATAGACAGTATTGATGATATAGAACAGGGAGAATATAATTGCCCTGTCTCCTAATACAGTGACCCAAGGTCATTCACTTGGCAGGAGGTAGAGTAACAAGAACAAGTGGTTCTGCATTTAAACCATAATTAATAGGGCTGTGCAGGCAGCACTTAGGATTCAAAGGCAAAAAGATGTTTCAGTGCATAGCGTCACCCTTTGGGATCAGGTCCCTACTTGGAAGTAACCATGGGACAATCAAGCTCTAATCTTTCTCTTGCCTCACCCCTGAGTCCATGAGTAAGTCAGCCATAGGCTTTCCTTAGTTATATCAATGCAAATGTTTTCTCTCTTCTGACAACATTCCACGGCAACCTCAGGATTTATAAATTCTGGTGTGCTGTACTCCCTATCACTCGAGGGTGAAGTCAAATGACTAACAGTGAGTAATGTTGAGAGACATGGCCTCTTCTTGCTGGTGGAACCAGATTTCACCACTTCTCTTCCAGCCTTTATCTTCCCCATTAGCTCTTGGTTTCTGGAGTGACTTTTATGCCTGTCACTTCCATGCTCCAGAACTTTCTCGCTTGATTCCATCTTCTTTCCAACGCCAACAACTGAGAGCACAGCAGAACAGAACAGAGCTTTGCTATTTCATCTGAGAAAGAAGATACGGTGTGTTTGTACTTACTTGTCAGTTTTCTCTGCAATTGTTGATGAAGCCAGAGAGAAGGTTGCTCAGGAACTAAATCATTTCAGTTCTCTCCCATAGTTAGTTGCACAGCCACGTCAGTCTCTGTCTCCTTCCGTTCTGGAATTATTTCAGCTATGGTGTTTTCCCATTGGTTTCTTTAGTACCCATTATTTCATTTTAACTTGGAAAGTGGCCAAATGGGTTATATGAGGAGGAGACTAACCTCTTCATGCAGAATCCAGAGGTTTAACCTTCCCCATTCCTGCTGCAATGGCCCCTGACTGGTGGATGTTTTCCCAGCAGGCTGGGAAATCTGATGAAAAGGGCAGGTAGCAAAGTCAGAGAAGAAAACCAGCCATCTTGCCTCTCCCAAATGAAGAGTTGCAAATCAGGTCACAGCATCTGATTCAGAATGGACACAATAGAAACAGGATAGGAATTGGCAGTGGGGTGGCAAACGCTACGCCAGCATTGTTTGGTGCTGTCTCCAAAATAGGAGGTTAACACTTGACAGTCCCTCTTACTGCTACCTTGTTTTCCCCAAAGTAAGACTGAGTCTTATATTAATGTTTCCTCCTAAAGACGCATTGGGCTTATTTTTTGGTTAGATCTTATTTTCAGGGAAATTCGGTACTTAATGCATCCGTCTGGCTGATGATCTTAACTGGGGCTTATTTTTGAGGTAGGGCTTCTATTACAAGCACCCTAAAAAATAACACTAGGGCTTATTTTCCGATTAGGTCTTATTTTCAGGGAAACGGTATATAAGTAGTCTGCAATAGGACTGAAGAGGCAGTGTCTATGTTCTCTTCATTAACAGTGATGAAATGGAATCTCATTCACCTCTGCATATAATGGTACAATAGTAAAGTTAACTGTTTATGCATTGTTAAATACTTAGGGCAGTGATGGCGAACCTTTTCGAGACCGAGTGCCCAAACTGCAACTCAAAAGCCACTTAAGTATCGCAAAGTGCCAACACGGCAACACGTTCCACCGTGGTCATTCCCAAACCCCCGCAACCCTGGCGATGCCACCGTACCCCCCCCCCCGGCGACTCTTCTGTGGCCTGCTGAGAGCTATGCTGCCTTTCTACCCCAGACAGGAAGCACTCTGATTGGACTGCTGGGCAAAGGGGCGGGTAAAGTGGAGAGTGGGATTGGGAAGGGAGCCCTGCGTTCCTCTGGCTTGCTACTAAAGAATGTTTTTTTTTAACTATGCTGAGGTGACTGCACGAATGTCGACAGAAAGAGCTCTGAGTGCCGCCTCTGGCATGTGTGCCATAGGTTCGCCATCACTGACTTAGGGTGTTTCAGCACCAGCAAGTACGTTTTCAACAAGGGGCAAAAAATAAGGAACACAAGTTACAGGTGTGGTCTGGGGGTTGACACAGAGGTTGCTTTAGCTAAACAGGGTCGCCATGATCACTGACATAAAGATTCCTAAGCGTCTATGAGTATCCCTGGCTGTTCCAGTAATGTCTTTGTAGCACATTGAGTATTGGTGTTTCATCCTACCTCTCTTTCTATGGGTGTCAAAGGAAAAAATGTTGAGAAAGGTCTTCTGACCATTTAGCCCTTCATTGAATAATATTTTTTTTCATTAGTTGCAGTGTTTCTTGACAAGGATGGATATTTCCTTCCAAGCCAAATGCATCTTTTGCTTTCCTTTGGGGGTCTCCCCCCCTCCAAGTAAACAGGATATTCTTCCTTTCTGCTGTAAGGAATCTCCTGCCCCTGAGCATACAGTTTATGTTTCTTTAATGATCACACTATTTCTGCCAGGATCACAGCTAGAGCCCCGATAGGTAAGGGAGAGTGTGTGTGCGTGGAAAAGGAAGGATGTTCAGTATATAAACAGCCCTCTTTAAAGGGCTCATTTCCAAAGGATGCCACTTCTTTTTGCAATCCCATCAGAGAAATGAAAAGAAGCCAGGCAGCACAACAACAACAGCAGAAATCCATAACTAAATAAATAAATATATAGCATCCTAACCCAAACGGAGAACTCAATAAAACAATCACTTCAAATATGAGAAGATATAAATCTTAGGTCTGCACAGGTAACCCCCTCAATTGCTTTTATTATCACTCAGTCCAGCTCTATTTATTACAGTCGGTGGCCTGTGTGAAGGATGCTGCGTAGAGGGTGGTCTCCCACTGCAACCCTATCCCCTGGAGAGGCACAATCAACCTATACACAGGCAGATTCCACAGGAGGGAGGGGGGGAAGCAGACGTTGACAAGCCCATCTGTCTGCAGGAAAACCAATCAATAACTTTGTAACAAGAGCTCTCGTTGCTGTGAAAAGGACAATAAGAGAGTTGGATACTGGTGGACCATGGAAGGGGAGTCACTGCTGGAAGCTATAATGGAGAACGGACCAGAGGCTCCGGGGCGCTGAGGAACAGCACCTGTATTTGCACAGAGAGGGGGGGGGAGGGACTTGATGGGAAAAGGCGGAAAAAGGGATACAGCATTCCTTGCATGTTTAGAAAGCTGCATTTCACCTGGGAGGAAGCCATTGCTTCTCAACTTGTCTGGTGCCCTTTGAGCAGATGTTAGAAAATATATGAAATGACCATCATTTCAAAGACATCGGCCAGACTTTAGACCAGCTCCCTGTTCATGTGGGTTGAACATGTCAGAGGTTTTCAATCTTTTTCAAGCTGTGAACCCCAAAACATGTTGTTGCTCCATGGCAGACCCCATTCCCACACATTCAAGGAATTACTAATCGACAATTCATGTATATTACTTTTTCCAATTTTTTTTTGACCTACCTGTGGACTTCCTGGCAATTTGTCATGAACCCCAAGAGGTTCCCGGACCACAGATTGAAAACCTCTGTGGTATGTGTCTTCTAAATTGGAACATGGGCTCAAGGTGCAGCTATTGCTCTGTGTCCTTAGATTCAGCTGAGCGCAGAGTTAAATTTGCCTTTGTGAATTGTACCCAGAGCCTTTCTCCTTGAGTTGAATACAATTTGTTTGAGAGACAGTTTTGTGATTTTTTCCCCTTTATAGTTAAGCCTCGGGGCACATTTTTTTCTCAGACTACTTCTTCAGTGATTGTACAGATGCTCTTCAGCTGTTGCAGTTGCTCTTTTTTGTGGACAAATCTGAATCATTTTATCGGTGGAAAATGCAGTCTCTCTCAGCAAGCATGGAAATTAGCTGTGGCTGTGAATGATCTGGATACAAAGGGTGTGGTTGCGTTACTGCAGGCTGATACTGGTTCACGTACTGCGGGTTGGGGACTCATGCATTAAACTATGCCGATATGTCATGTGCTCATTCTTCAGCAATAGAGGAATCTATTTCAACTTTACAGACAATATATTGCCCATAAAAAGGGCACAAACAGCATCATTGTCCTTTTTTAAATAAGCGAGCAAATAATCCTAAAACAACTGTTTAATACTCCATAATTTATAACCAAGAATTTGAATCAAACATAGAAATGAATGAAATACAAGCACACATACACACATATATGAAAATTTTGAGGATAATAGTAAATCCAATATAAACTAAACTTAAAAGAATAAAAAGTAAAAGTTGCAAGGAAAGGAAAGGAAAAAGTCGAAAAATAAAGAAATATATAAATAATTGATTTCTAACCTTCATTAGAACAACATATTTGGTGACATTTCTCCCCTTCTAACATTACAAGCAATGATTTCTTCATCCCGTATCTCATATCTAGGCAAATCCATAAAACATAATCTTTTCAGTCCCAGTGTCAACAGAAATCCTATAAAGGGTTGCCAGAAGTAACATCATATTAAACCAATTTTATATTCCTTCCTTTTACTTTTAATAGTCTTAATCTTAGTTCATTCAAATGTTGTTGTAGGACTTGATTTCTCTTCATTTCTTCTTTGTCTCATAACACAGAGTTATTTAAGTTATTGAAGACTTTAGAAAATCTCTTCTGTATATCCAATAGGAAGAAAAAATGTACTAGTCACTCTCTTGTTTTATCATTTGTATTTCGCTTCTAAATTTTTAAACCCTGGCCAGTTTCTTTTGTAGATCCAGGGAAACATCCTTTTCAAAGTCATTTGGCTTGAAAGTTGTAAATGCACTTTCAATATCATATGAATCTTGTCAGCTAAAATTTGTTCTATATCTGTCATTTCTTCAATAGCATCTTTTGGATAGTCTATCCATAAAAGGAAGCATCATTACTGACATTGTTGATATTGTGACTACTAAGTTCTGACTCCATTTTCAAAAGTCTCTTTCAGTATTATAACATTTTGCATCATTTTGGAGGCTTGTATAGTTTTCCCCTACCTAAAATATTTATTCCCCTCTAGTGCTCAGTTTTTCAAATCATGCAGATACGTATCTTTGTTATGTCTTGCAAAAACTAAAACGTAGTCTATTTGCACAAGAAGCAATTTGTTCTTTATAACTGATTCCAAAATCTTATCATAAAAATTTCAGTATTCAGTTTTATCTGCATCATAGATCAAAATCTTATTTTTGCTGTTGATTTCCAATTCTTTAAACTTTTAAGCTTATGATTAAAATTTACTTTGATTCAGGACTGAAGACAAGCTTACTTGGTATTTTCAAACCTGTTGTTCTGAAGGTCTCTAATAGCTTAGAAGTAGTTAATGAATAATTTTCTAAAGCAATAGGCAAGTGAAGTTAGCAAACTTAGTGTCTTTTAAAGGGCGCAGGCCATGGTTGCAAGCAGGATGGCTATTTCTGTTGCCCCCAGTGCTCAAACATGCGGAGACTGCTGTCCTGTAACCTCCTAATGAGGATCAGCTGTCCAGAGCACATGTGGGCCTCCTGTCCTGTCAGCCTCCTTAGTAGATCAAACAGGAAATGTGGCAACATAAGCTAATTTCTACCTTATTATAAAGTTACATTAACAGAATCTTAAAAGACTGAAAATACAAATTTCTCGCCACCTCTTTTTATCGACTGCTTAGTTAAGGTGGATCCTTTCTGACTTTCTTTCTCTGCCTGTTACTCAGCTACAAGCTCCTCCCCTTTTACCTGATTATTCCCCAGGCAGCATCTCTTCCAGTTTTCTCCTTCAGAAGTCTTCAGAATTCTCCAATGAGCAATGTGTGCAACTGAGTAAAGTCAGTCCTCTTCTAAGCAGGCAAATCATAGTTACAAGACATCTTGCTGTGAAGGACAATCAGAGCCCCACACAGTGATTTTTCCCCCACCTCCCACAAAGAGTATTCTAAAGAGAAACCTAGGCTCATGAAAAATATGGAGACAATATGGAGGACACGTTTGCATGTTGCAGTTTAGGAGAAGCATGCTTCTTCTCTGGCAACTTTTCCTGACTTCAGAACAAAATCAGACACATCATGAACTTTGTAATATGATTGATAGTTGCAGTGAGATAGGCAGCAAATAAATTCAATAAATAAAAAAAATTAATTCTCTACCATAACTGGGTATATTTCACAATGAAGCATTGCACAACACTTCCTGCACTATGCTAGGAAGCCATGACAACCAGGGGTGTCAGACCCAATTTCATTGCAGGCCCCTGCCACTGCCCACCCTCCTCCTTTCCCCACCATGTCTCCTCAGAAACCCACACCAACACCCCATGCCCCCTTGTGATGCCCAAGGACCCCCACGGACCCCACCAAACCCCACTACAGACCCCCACCCTGGAC
>JANHFO010002465.1:75216-85530 GCA_032468095.1 Pareas carinatus | reverse complement strand
TTATATACAGTCATGAGTGTATGAAAAGGCAGCTAGATTTGAATTTTAAACGGGAGCGTGGCATTATTTAGAAAAAGTACTAGAATCTTTTTTAAAAAAAAAATAGGACTAGCAATCTCTTCAGAAGGCACTAATGCCAAATTGCGCAGGAGGTCAATTTAAAGCAGGGCACAAAACCTCACTCTGACAGTTCTGTGCTGTTGCTTCCATTACTGATGACTTCGTTGTAGGTTTTCCATTGCTTTGGCTGGCTGAGGGTTCAGATATCCGTATCATTTCTGTTTATTATTTGAGGAATGCTGTTTTTTGGACAACCTCCATATGCTGCTAGCCATACCTGCTCATTGCCAATAGTTCCATTCTTTTGAAACATTAGCCAAGGACAGAACACATTTGCTATCGACTCCATCACTCCCACAATCTCTTCCACACCTATTAACTTGACAAACAGGTCACAGGCAAGGAGGCGAGTGCTGGGTGAAGCAGAAGAGAATGTTCTTGATGTTCCTCACAACCTCTCTTCTTTGAATTGTCATCTCCCAATATTACTGTTTCTGAACATGGTCTAGCTCACTTTTGAAAGAGTGCTAATCATGTGTCCAAAAAGACTCCCGACAGGTCCTGAGTATAATGGTGGGGTCATAGGATGAAATAGGAGAGAATTCTTTTCTATGCAGTGATGGCCTATTAGCTTGGCAACTTGACAGGTGACTAACAAACAAACAAATCTTTATTATGGTCAATGACCAGCATAAAGAGGCTAAACCCACCATTCAAAGCTCCTGCCTATATTCCACACAACTTAGCCCTACTATATGTTAGGAAGAATGACTAGTATTTTCCCCCTACTGACAGGTAATGCTTTGTGAGAGGGAAATGAAATGAGGGAGATTCACTAACAGCTTTTCCTAACTTGTCCCACTTTAAAGGACAGGAGACTCACAAGCCTCATTACTGAGGCAAGGTTTGGCCCAACTAAGGCAACAAATTTAGCGCTAGTACACTTTTTATGACAACTCTAGTTTGGGTGAATTACTGTTTAATATGCTGTGCGGTTGTACCCTAACATATTATGGTCTCTCCATCAGGGATGGATGTTTCTGAAAAATCTGTTGGCCAAAGCAGATTGGGACCCTGTGCCAATCTGGCCAGGTAGTTTTAACCTTAGTCAAAGTGCTTCTACCCAACGCCATCCTTCTTGTCAGTCACAATATCAGGAAGTACATCACGTGTTTGGGAGCTCTCAAAAGCTAATTGGTTTATTTCTTGGCTTAGCCTAGCATAAGGTACTTATCCTTCTCCTTCTCCTCCTCCTCCTCTTCCTCCTCCTCATGATCCTCATCCTCATCCTCATCCTCCTCATCACCATCATTTTAGCCATTTTCTATCCACTGCAGGATGAAGGCCACTTCTGCATGTTTCCAACCCATTCGGTCTTGAGCTTTCTTTTGCCAATTGGGCCTGCAAGTCGATCCATCTTATTTTACATCTCTTTCGTGGATGCTTTTTACCAAGTGGGATTCATCCTATGACTGCCTTGGTCCAGCTGCCATCGATTTTTCTTGCTATGTAACCAGCCCATTTTCACTGCAATTCTTTTACTCTCTTGATAGCATCGTAGACTTTCATTTGTTCTCTAATCCATGTGTAGGTCTTTCTATCTTGTCTTGTGATGCCGAGCATGTCTCTTTCCATGGCTCTTTGCACCACTCGTAGCATTTGTATAGTCTGTGAGACATATGGTTAAAGCAGGTAGCACACACTGATGCAACAGTGTGTGTTGCAACACTGTATCCTACAACACTATATCCTTGTGTAAATATTTCAACGTTTATACATTCTCACTTGCTCTTGTGCACATTTCAGGAAAACCTCTGGATAGCTGTATTCTTCTCTTGAAAAGAGTCTCAGGGACCCACTGTGGATATTTGTATTTCCCCTAAGCTGTTAAGCATCAAGGGGGTCATTTCCCCCCTCCATACTGCTATTATGCCACACTCCTTTCAACAGGTTTAAAATGCTGGCATATTTTTGGCATTGTCTAATCCATGAATATTTGTCTTTCTAGTGGATGGTTTTCTTTTCATGGCATTATTTTTATATTCTTGTGGTAAGCAATTTCAAAATGTGCCCACGTATAAAACAATATAAAGCATTTTAAATAAATCTGCCAAGTCCTTTGATTTTAGCTGCAGTGAATGGCTAACGTGCCGTATCAGGACTTGGTCTCTCTATCTTGTAAAGATTGTCAGATTAGGATGATCTCAGAAGCACGGCATGGCCAGCTGCTCTTCCTACAGAAATACAAAAGAAGAGGTAGTATCTTTCTCTTGTCCCCAAGTCAGAAGGCAGCCCCCTTTAAAAACTTGAGTAAAAGGAATCAGCTGATTCTTTTTTTAAAAAATGCAATAGGGATTGAGTACTGAATGTGTGAAGTGGGTGGTTTATGCAGGAATTCCCCTTCTTTTTCCAAATGCTTGTTTCTCCAAGACCTCATGCTCGGTGTTCAGTGAGTATTGATTCAGTCTGCAAGCAATTTTAATATTTCTTCAGGGACTTTCCAGCAACAGCACAAGTCATTAATTTATCCTCCCAAATTGCTTATTCAATAGCATGAACATGGCTCCTGAATAAAGTCTCAGAATTTATATGACTGGTGCGAGTCAGGAGGTCAAGCAACTGTTATGGAGTGAAGTTAAAAATCCAAATAAAATATTGACACTTTTTGGAAGAGTGGGAGGAGGAGATGGAAGGAAGCAAAGGTATTTAAAGCAGGGCCATGCCACCATGCCTCCAGGATAACAAAAGAAAAGAGATACAAGACATGTTAGGGTTTGAAAAATCAATGGGTTATGTGGATTACTCACTTTCAACCTTCTATACAGACACAGAAATAGAGGTTTACCTTTTGAGGTTATTTGGCTAAGAAAACACAGGCCTGGTCTCCCTGAGATCTGCTTGTTTCACATAGTTTGCAAAGCTAAACTAGAGTTAGCTACTTTATGACTCAATTTATTGCAGCCCAGAATGGCTATTTAGTCTAAGGATTAAAGTGTTGTGTGAAATTGAGTAATTGAGTTAATCCAATAAATCATGGTTCAGTGATATTTTGTTTAGATGCTGTTTTTGTATTATACATCCACTATATTGTGTAGTACTGTGATGGAACTCTGGCATTAACTCAGAATAAATACATGCATGCAAATTTTTCTCAGCAAATAGATGCTAGGAGAAGGAACAAGTCTCTATATTAGAGTGGCTTTTTATTCAACTTCTGTGGCCTGAGGAAGTTTCTGCATTGGATTTTGGCACTTTTCTCCCAGCACAAACTGGCCTCAAACTTCCTAGATGTATCTGGAAACAAAAAATATAGAAAATGGGGTGCACTTATATAAACTCATGTTCACTGAGGGAGACATAGAGAATAGAAAAAACAAGGGGAAGGATTGGATTGCAACTTATCACTAGCAGCGTGCACTGATAACATCCTTCTTAGAAACACAAAACACGCATGCCATCATTTAACAAACCCTCATTAAGTTTCCAAAAAAAGGTTGAAAACATAAAATGAGAATTAAAAATACTTCTATGATAATTTTTAATAAAAATATACTATTCTGTTTTAAATGTTATTGGTATGAATTACATTGTTTTTCATCTTGGCATGTATTCTTTTTTATGTAAGCTTAAATTTTGTCATTTACACAAAGCATACAGTCATCAGTAGTGACTAATTGTTCCTAGCTATATACTGCATTAATTAATTTGAACATGTGAATTAAAAAACGAAAGGCATTATATTATTTGATTTTATAAAGTGTTGTAGAAAAAAAATCAGGATGGAAATGTGCATGTAAAAAAAGCTTCAGTGTTAATGTGTCCTATATTTTATTGATTGATTTCTCAATTTAAAAAGCGTAGTTTTGGATAGTTTGCACAAAATCTGTTAAAATACAAACAGTTATTAAAAGATAGAACAACAGAACAATAAAAACAAACACATCTGTTTTAAGCACTCTCCTAAATTTGGAGAGACTTGCTGTTTTGTGAGTTTCACTACCAAAAAAGAGAAGGAACATTTTGGGAGGAAGAAACTCTGCATGTCCCCCCCACCCCACATAACCCAGAATGAATAAAAAAATAGAGTTGGTCATCTGAAAGAATAATCTTGAATGTGGATATAATCAAGGATGAAATCTTATTTTGCTTCTTCTATGCTGATTGGTGCAGCATAGACCTTATGATTATTCCTTGTAGTTGATCTGACTCACTCCTGGACATTCACCATAATTACTCAAGGCATGTGTTCCTGCAATTCATCATTTAGAAAGACTTCAAATACCACAATATTTTAGAGACCCCAATTTAGGATAGGGAAACTAGAAAAATGTGGCATACATGGCATCACCACCAAGTGACTTCCACCTACCTCTGTGGTCCACGCACAGCCTGCCGTAGGGTTCCCTGGCTAAGGTGAGCTGGAGCTGAGGCGGCAAGGACCAATCCTTCACCATCTCCAGGGAAGCACTGTTGGCCAGATGGACCCAGGTCATGACCCAGATCTTGCCCATGAGCCTTGTGTCTGGCATATATGCTTTTATCTTCAGTTCCAAGGACTGATAGTTTTAGACCAAAGTTATAGAGGTTAATGTTTGTGGCTGGAAAATTAGCTTAACCAGAATGTAGAGATAAGCTATGCTTTCCATTCCAGTTAATAATTCCGTATGGCCACATATAAGTTATATGTGTCTCATCACCAAAAGCAAACGTAGATACACCAAGTGTCTCCAAATTTCTAGATCACATGGCATCATGTGTAAAAACTGATGCTATATGGTGACTGAACGTGATGGCATGATTTACATAATTTACTACTGGGAGAGGGAAGAGGAAAGTAAACTTGTCTAAAGATACCTTGTTTGGAAAAGAGTACTTGTGAAAAAAGATTTTGAAATAGCAATTGATTGCAAATTTAATATGAGCCAATGATGTGATGTACCTACAAGAAAGTTAAATATAATTTTGGCCTGGATCAAAAAAAGTATAATTTCCAAATCATGAAAAGTCTAATTCAGACCTGGGCATTCTATGGCCTGTGGGCCAATTCAGCTCATTTGCTCTCCTTGGCTGAACGACAATGGTGGCCTATTGGTTCTACCTTCTGCAATAGGTTCGCATGTGGAAAATTAATTGCCCACCTCTGTTCTAGTTCCACTTTAACTTGCTTTGCTCAGATTCTATCTTAAGTACTGAGTTCCCTTCTGGGGTCACCACCTTAAGAAAAATGCAGAGATCCTGGAAAAGAGAAGATGATCAAGGGACAATGCAATAAACAAGGTTGAAGGAGCTGGGATTTAGATAACTGGGGGGGATATGTTACAGGAAAACAGATTGTAATAGTGTACTAGGTGAGAAAATACCCCCTTTCTAATGATTTAACAATGGAATTTATTACTTAGAAGGCAGTTGACTTTCCATTTATTTGATGGGTGCAATTAGGGGCTAGACAGCTAGCTGTCTGTTGGAATGATTTCATTTCATACGTTGTTCGACATTTAGATCAGAGGTTTTCAACTTTTTTCAAGTTGCTGACCACAAAACCTGTTGCTACATAGCGGATCCCATTTGCACAAATTCAACTAATTACTAATCGACAACTCATGTATATTATATACATGAATTGTTATATACATGTTTTATATGGCTGTTCACCACCCTGAGTCCTTCAGGAATAGGGAGGTATACAAATTAAATTAAATAAATAAGTAAAATAAATAAATATTACTTTCCCCAAAATTTTCTTGACCTGTCTGCAGACCTCCTAGCAACTTGCCACAGACCCCAAGGGGTCCACAGACTTCAGGTTGAAAATCCTGATGTAGATAATCTAAACAGTCCCATTTAACTTCAGGATTCTCTGAAGCTTATATCCACTGATATTTAACATCCCTGTAAAGTACTGAGAAAGATCATATGTGGGTTTGGAGCAGATTATCATCTATATATTAAGTTAGCTGTACTTTTTTTCCCTGTAAGCTTCAAATTTGGCTCTCTCAGAGACTGTGTGTGTCTTTGGGCTGTAAAATACTGAATTGTCAGAGCAAGATGAAATTGAATTCCAGGAGTTGGAATTGGGGCATGTCCTACAGCTCCAAATATTGTATTTCCTTCTTAGGATCAAAGTTGCAAGTTTGGGGTTTCCGTGGATTTGGCACTGATGCGGGTCAGCCACCCAATGAGGTTTTAATAATCTTTAGCTAAAAAGCCAGCCATGCCTGTTTATGGAGGAGAAAGAGATGTGACGTTGGTGACACATGGACTTGGATTTTATTGAAAATGCACTATGGACCATTTTTGTGGGTTGACTCTTGAAGATGGTCTACAGATTACAACAGCCTCAGAATGCGGCAGTATTGATGAATGAATCTTGCTACTGATATCTTGTTATGGTTGTTTTCTAGGCTGAAGTCAAAGTTCTCACTGTGGTATATAATAAACCTAACATGATTCATAGTTCAAAATTAACTGCAAAGTACTTGCTTCTATGCAGCATGCCCAGCTCTCTTAAGACTTTCAATAGGGCACTCTTCATAGGTCCTGACACAAATTTGTTTAATACCATCAGCTAACTCTGCCTTTTCAATATAATAATAAAAATAGCATGTGTTTATGGATAAGGCTGGTTTCCTCCTTGTTAGAGTTCAGGAGATTGCCTAAAACATGAATTTTAGAAGCTGAAGCCACAGAACGGAAGCGGATGGCAAAAAAATATATAGGCACGTGAATATGTGGGAATGTGTTTAAAAGTAGAAATAGATGCAGATACCCAGTGAGAGATCAAAATGAAGACTATGGGATCAGAAGTTGGGAAAGTGGCTTATAGCATGCCATAATGTCAGGAGGCTTGTCAAAGTTGGAAGAGATGTTTCACCATGCCCAGAAGTGCATACTAAAAGCCATTTTGAATTTGTGAAAACAGCTGTTTCCTTTGGAAGGCTTGGAGAAGTCTTTAGCTGTCTCTTCAGCAAACAAACACTATTCTCAAGATTAACTGAGTTGTAATTAAGTTACATGGGGTTACGTCTGTTGATCAGAGCTTAGTTCAGCGACCACAGCATGGCTGGTATCTACAATGCACCCCCCTCAATAGTAGGAAACACTTTTAATTGTGTGTTAACTAAGCTTGTCAAGAGCCTTCAGAACTGATTCATTACCATGAGCATATTATTATGTAACCGAATGCTCTATAAAGGATAGGTTTAATTCAGAATCCCTCAGGCAGATTTTGGATGCACAGACTGATGAATAGATACATTTATACTAAGTATACATACATTATATTGTTATATTGATTTTTGAAAAGTTCCAGGTCTGACAAGCTGTAATGAGATTTTCGAACTTTGGGCTGTGATCAATGAAAGGAATATTATTGGCCTCCAGAATTGATATAAGCCCTCTCCGTGAATTGCTCTGCGCCCATGCTGCAACCCCCCACATATAGGATTCCATCACACACTTAACCTCTTTTAGAGTGTCATCAGGCTAAAAGGAATCTAATAGTGACACAGGACTTGTGCGTATCTCTCTGGCACTATTGCTTTCCTGTCACAAATAATTTATAGCTTTTCTATTTCCATTCCTTTTCCTGCACCCCATCATGGCTTCCTGGGGCTGCTGCAGGGGGGAGGCATGAGCAGAGATGTGGGATCAATATGCTCACACATGCAGAACTTTACAGTGCAGCCTGGCACAAGAACAATGGTGAAATTTGTCCTTTCCTGGTTTCAGTACAGGATAGCTCTAGAATGTACCTTCTTCACTACAAGCATTGTGTTACTTAAAAGTTACAGTGGAGGGGACATTTCCCCTGTGCTCTGCTCTAGGGTCCTTTGTCTGAGGGTCTCCAGAAGGATGCAAAAGCCAGGTGCTCCTGAAGACGTCCCATGGGCCTAATGGCCACGACTTCTCACCATGGTCTGCTCCTTTGAAGCAAGCTGCCTCTGAGTGTAGACATTAATTTCATTCTAGTGAAGAGATGCTTTAGATCAATGATGGCGAACCTATGGCACACGTGCCACAGCAGGCACGCAGAGCCCTCTCTGCTGGCATACGAGCCAAGTTACCCCAGCATCGCCCCAGAGCTGAGCATGCTCAGAAAGGAGTAGTGGTGCCAGGCAATGATGTTACGGGGCCATGTGCAATGACATCACGAGCCGTGACTCATTAGCTGTGACTCATTCGGGCACTCGGTGTCTAAAAGGTTAGCCATCATTGCTTTAGATGGTATTAGTGGAGACCAGATACGTATTTTCTTTGCAAAATCTCAAATGCTGGCCCTTCATACATCTTGTGCTGCTAATAAATGCAGTAGTAACTATGCTCTCTGTAAAGAAATATTTCTTTTCTGGGTTAGATTCCCAAATAATTTAATTCATCAAAGAAGTTTCACAAGCTGACAAAGAAAGAAAGGGAGTCTTGGATGACCATTTCTAGCTTATTAAGCTTTCATCAGTGAGGCAGACCCTTGATGGGATATGAACCTGAGCTGAATTACATGTTAGGTTAATGTCTTAGCCACTGAGCCACAGGTTCATCCTCTCTTTGTTGTATTGTACCTTTTCTTTTTTGAAGATTAATTATTGCTGGCACACGTCTACAGTTGTCTTATTTAAGATTAAAAATAAGGATATCTTGTTATTCAAAGAGGCACACAATAATCCTGTAGGTATATAGAAAAACTATTTTTTTGGGGGGGAGGGAAGTAATTCTGGCTTATTATTTCCTCTTGTTTGAGGTCAAAGAAGATATAAGTACTGCAAAATGGATTCATCAGCTCCAAAAGCACTGTCACTAAACTGAAGTAAAAGGGTTATATTAGCAAGCATTCTTCCAGTCCTTGAGTCAGCAGAAAAGCATCCTGGCATACATTCTGCTGCTCCAATGGTGGAGCTCTATTGTGACTGAGTGACTGGCGCTGAGTTATAATCTCAGAAACTTTAAGAGCAGTGATTGGTGGATTACCCAGCTGCTTTCCTCACTCCTACCAGGTCCCTTGTACCATGGAGAAAAACAATAATTAATCATTGACTTGAAGTGTAGTGGCATGAATTTTGAAGCCCATGAAAGGATCCCTGGGATGAAAGTTCTAGATGTCAGGAGGGGCCAGTAGATGCAACTGACTGATGCACAGGAATGTCAGTGTGCTCGCAACCAGCAGCCATGGCCAGCAACACTCAATTCAACTAGTGCACTTTGACTGGGCCTTTGAGTGAAGTTCAGGGCTAAAGAGGGAAATAGAGTAAGCTGGACTCTTTTCAACTGCAGTATAGTTCCCACTTATCACAAATCAGCAAAGTTACAAAGGAACAGCACTGTTAGCAACAAGAGCTGATGCTAGCAATGTCAATAACCTTACTGATTTGTGACAGTCTGTTGTGTTGCTGGCAATGCCCAGGAGTGTATATGGAATATGAAAGTGGCATTGAAATGTGGAAAATGAACCCTTCCCCACCCCCTCAACAAATAGTAAAACCAAGAGAAAATATTGTCCAACTATGCAAAATATGTCAGAACCTGGGCCTCTCTTGATTCAAATTCACCATTCTTAAAGGCCTAAGCAATTTTTGAAAAGACCAAACCTTAACCCTAACCCTAACCCTAAACAAATATTCTAAAACAGATCTAGTGCTCCTTTCAAAAGAGCTCTAATTCTTTACGAAGACAGACCACTAATGCCCACGAGCGGATCCATTTGTGGAAACCAGATGCCCAGTTTCTTTGGCAGTGCAAGCCAAGTGTCTATGAAGGGCAGTGACCAGTAAAGTGAAGGGAATGGACATGCCCACAGTATCCGTTAGCGTGATGCCAGACCTGTGTTACGGAGGAGAAGAAGAAGCTAAACAAGTGAAAGACAAGTTTAAGTAGGCTGGAATGAATGGAAATCATAATGAAGATATGTCCTCTAAAGTTATGGGTGAGGCTGTCTTTGTGCTATGATGAGCAGGACATGATGATATTGTTGCTAGAGTCTGGTGAAAGTTTATTATAAGGACCCATTATTTTCTGCATTTGCAGAGCCAATATTCTTAATGGAACAGTAACTGTAATCCTAACCATTAGGTGTTCTTGTGGAAAGAAATGGGGAAACTTTTCAGGTTCTGAATCACTTTAAAAAAATGACTTAATGCACTCAGCATTGGTGTTAAAGAGAAGTATTCCTTTGTAAACAATGGCACATAATAATAATAATAATAAATTTTATTTCTATCCCGCCCTTCTCCCGAAGGACTCAGGGCGGCTAACAGGCAGATAAAA